>QEWY01002451.1:38218-125627 GCA_006503575.1 Baylisascaris schroederi | reverse complement strand
CCCCCCCCCCCCCTTTCAGCTCCCCTCACGCTTCCTCTCTTCCGGAGTTACTTTCAGTCTTTCCGCGCTGAATGAAGCCTTATCGACATGTTTTTGAGAAGCATCCTGATGTCATTTATTCATGGCGATTGCGTAGAAGTTTCTAGGCAACTAGTCTGCAGCGGCATAGAGCATGCTGATTAGAGCCACGCTTAGCATGCTGATTAGGCATTTTTTTGCTTGCCGTGCAAAAATGAGGAGTATTCAATAATTATAGCAATGTGAAATATGTGAACATTTAATATAAAAGTTAGCTGAAATGAAATATTATGCAAATTAATAGCATATGTCGCATTCAAATATTTCAGATTTTGGCGTTATTTACGAAGCGATATGTTTGCGAATGGGATCGAAATCTTATTTTCCAGCGACGATTTACAGCGGCAATGAAAATAGCGATGTACTAATCGAACAAATCAGAAATATCACTGTATGTATTGCATTTTTTTTTTTGGTTTCAAGAATTGTACTCTAGATAATTTTTGAATAGAATATTGCAAATTTCGAAGAACTGCCTGATTTTCTGCTGCAATTGCAAAAAAAAAAAAACTTTTTCATATTTGGTCAATGAGATATGTTATGTTTGTGAAGTGATGGTAAAGTTATTTAATGGAATTGAAAAATTATTCTCTGATCTCTAAAGGAAAATTAATTTGAGTTTTCAATATAATTGAAGCAAATAATATGATCGCCGAATCTCTAGGTAAGCGGTAGATTACTAAAGTTTTGAGTGAACAAATTTAGCGAAAAATTGAGCGCTTTAGAATTTGTTATTCCCACATATTTGATACATTTGCAATTTTCCAAACAATAGATATAACGCTTCAGTTTTGATAGTTACACAAAAAACGTCTAATCTTTCTTTTCTGTTCATTAATCAGTCTTAGTGAATATCTGCATAATCGACGAAATGTACATCCAGTAGCGTAAAGGTTGAGCAAAAGAAGGGAAAAATTCCATTTTTTCTGTCCGCTTATCAATAGTAAGTATGAATATGGGAGCGATAAAGTCTATTGAGCAATAAACTGGCTTCGCAGTTTTCAATGTAACTCATTAAGCTTCGTCGTCTCCTCCTTTCCCATAGTATATGAGAGGAGAGTGGGATGGTAGGAGGAGCAGAGAGGAGCAGAGAGGAGCTGTCACTCGAGTTGTCTCCATTTTTGATGATTTCAACCCTTTAAAATAAGATGCGAATTGATTTTTGCGGCATTAAACATCGGGCAGGTTTCGTCGCTCAAAATATAAGTTAATGGGCAAATATTTTTTTAGTATCAAATAGCACATATCGACGCTTTAATTTGGTGTTGGTTCTTGCAATTATTGACATTGTGCATAAAGAGGTGCATGCATTTGGCGCATTTGTCTTGTGCCACATTTTTCTTTTACTTGCGCACACGCAATATATCAGCTTCATTTTTAAACGCTAAGCAATTATTATATTCATTGTACATTAACGCTTCTATAAATTGTGCTGCTGAATAAAATCATCGTTCGCCGAATAAAGATGTCCGATGATCAAGTGGATGTGTTGAGAACTGCTTGGGAGGTATGCTATGCCTTCTTAATTATGAAAATTTTTATTAAAATATTATTGTGGTGGAAATTCCACAATTTATCTTGTAAAAATTGAGCGATTTATATGCGTTCTCTTCAGTGTCTATTTTTATGTTATTAGGAAAATGCGATTTTCCAATCGAATCGCGAAAAACATTCAATTTGTTTTCGCTAATAGACAATTCTTTTGCAGCGCATCATTAAAGAGCTTTTTTTTGCCAGATAGAATAGAAAAAAAAAAGAAAAAAAGAAGAAAAGAAATGGCTAACGCTATTGCTGATTGAGGTTGCGTATTCGCGTTTCAAAAGAACAAATCATATTGTGATTATATTTCAATGTGGAATACAACCACTACTTTCATGCATTATGCTCTATTAATTCAATTATTGTGGAAATTTTCACTCTTCTTCAAATGCTTCTTCCTCGTTTCTATCTATTTCCTCTTCTTCCACTTTCTTATATAAGTCGCAAGAGTGAGCATAGTGTCCTTCTATTGTTGAGAATAAGTTTACCTATGCATGTGGAACTATTTAGAAGTGCATCTACATTTTATGAACTAAACGTTGTAACTATGATTCTAATCTAATAACTCACCGGGGTTAATATTATCCTCAACATCAAGCCTGATTGAAAGTTGGGGAATATATCTTTTAAGGTGCATTGATTGAAATTAGAATGCATTAAGACTCTGCGGTCATAATGCACTTCCTCTGGACGAAAGAAACTTTCAAGTCTTTTCGTAAAATGCATCGTCTTTTAAAGCAAATATTCCATCTAAAGTGCCGTCAAACTTCATGCACTTTTGAACGTTCCCGTCCAGAACGGATAAAACGCATCCTGAACGATGTTATATTTGCGCGATATCCGTCTATTTCAATGCATCCAACTTAGAGAAGCAATGAAGGTCATCAAATTTGAAGGATATTTTGTGAAACTTTAGAGATGCCTCATATTGAATTTCGAATGGATCATTAAGGTGCAGAGGAAAGTTCGAATCCTTCAAGCTGTTTAAAATTTTGCACGTATTTTTGCAATCGATTGGACTTTCATTCCGCATCCATCTTTCTAGACAGGTGAAAAGGAATGCTAGGGCAACGGCACTGATATACGCATTTCCACCACATTTACATCATCAACCAATTTCTTTAAAAAATCAACAAATTTTTGATAATGAAGAAATAGTTTTTACCAGTGGCTTCCGGTCATCTAAGTGAAGAGCCAAGTAAAGAATCGTTGAATCGTGTGGCTCATTCTTTTTTGCTTAATATTCGTCATAGAAATGATGCATTCACATTACCTCATCATGATTGATGCACTCATTGGAAGGCTCTCTTTCTCAACCAGGATGTTAAATTCAGGACGGCCAGAAAGCTACGATTATACTCATAGATAACCTAAATTTTTTGTCATGGACTTGACGAGAAGCGAAAAACTACGTCATTTATATGATCGCTATGGATTCATAAAAGAAATGCCTAGTTTCGCTATTTTTTCACTATTTTTGATGAGCAAAATATTTCGACCATAGAAGATATCTAATGATTCACCTATAAATCTTTAGTGAGAAATGCTTCGAAACGTTTTTCGGATCGAAAAAATTCGGTTGCTAATCGAATTCTGAGCGAATAGAATAGTTGTAGTGAGCAATAGAATCGTTCAATGAATAAATTTTTTCTCTTGCAGTGAATTCACCAAATCTTTCTTCCGTCTTTGTTGATGCGCTATTATCAGCGATGTACTCTTAGTGTGAATTTTTGTCATCTCGCATTCGTGTCATCTTAAAGAGCAAAGCGTTAAGCAACTTCTCAAATCTTAGCATTCGTTTTTAAGTTGCCTTCTCTGTATTGCCTTTATCCACTCATTGAGCAATGATTTTGGATTTACATCCACCAGTAAGTTTCACTTCACAATATTTATGAAGTTATTCGTTTTTTTTTTCGTTGATATTAATCCAGATTGAGGTGTATCCTTTATATGTGAATTATATATAAAAATAGTTGGTGAATTTTTTTCGATCCAACTATTTCAGCAGGTGATAGAATTGAAATTCAACTTTGTATTTAAAAAATTCCACATTTATTTTTTCAGCTATTTGAACGTTCAAATCTCTTTGTTTATGCAAAATGTCTGACAATCATACAGACGTCTGTGGTATTTCTCATCTCTAGTAGCTAAATTTTTCTATGGACGAATTTGAAGATATTGCAAATTATATATGCAAAGATTAGTTGCATCATAATTTAAGGTGTTTTGGATGAAATGGTGAGCAAAGATACGGTAAATAAAAATATGTAGTATATAATAGATGATACTATCAGCAATGGTGATCAATGGCGGATATTCACGTTTAGAAGAGTGCAGTGCTGTGACGCATATTTAAATGGTTTAAACCTCACTTGTTCAAGAAATATAATGTTGGGGTTTTTAATATTTTTCGGTACAATATTCCGCTGATACCGCTCTAAACACTGGCTCAATATTGCTAACTTTCTGAAGGACTTTTATTTGATATTTTATAGAAATTCTAATTTGAAACATATATCATTTTTGTCAAATATTTAGGAAAAAGCCATCTTTGAAAAGAATCCTAGCACTAATGATTGAAAAGATCACAGTGAATAGTCTGCAGAAAAATGATTGAATTTCTTTGAAACGATGAAAAATTAGCTCGACTGATTCGCTTCAAATAGCCTGAAGATTTTTTTTGAAATAAACAAGCGGCTCAAAGTTTTTTGCTTAGTGGAAATTCGTTAAAGTCAGCATTATCGAGTTTACAAGAGTTTTTTTTTCTCCGAGTAAATTTGCTTTAAAGCAGAAACATACCAAGCAACAAATTGCACAAATTTTTTGATTGACAAGTGAAAAAAGTTTCGTGTTTCAGATCGCATCGACAGGCGCCTTGTCAAGTTGGAGTGTCGTTTGTATAACGCTAGTAAGCGTACTATGCACCTTTGTGGCATTATTCCTTTTCTTCGTATTCTTATCAACGAAATTCCGAAGGCGGAAGATGGAGCATTCGGAAACAATGGAGAGTATTCTTAGTGGAATAAGTATTCCTCATTATTTATCAACTAATAATGATTCCATTAGTCCATAATTGATAATGCATAAGGTAAAAATTATGATCAAGTTGTATTTGTTCGATGAACTTGTGCAATTTACCTTACGTGTGGGGGGATACCCTCGTAATTATGTATGAAGTATAACGCACAATTTTTGGAAATAGCCATTACACAACTATTGATGCTTTTAATGAATTTTTTATTTATTCATACATAATTTTTGATCTTCAGCAGATCTTCAGCAATTGTATCTTGATGCTATCAGAGTTTATCAACGATAACATAATGTATTGATCGAAATAAACTGTGATACTCAGTGATTGGTTATACCACAGCCATTGTTTGTGCTCCGTTGCACGACGACGAGGGCATTCGTTTATCGCAGTGTTCTTTTCATATTTGTTTCCATTGATATATTATTTGTTATCGGTCGAATTCTTTTAGAATTTTACGCAAATTATGCTTTCGAGTGGTGTCACCTTTCGATGGACTAGAATTTCTTGACGTATATGACGATAATAACCCCAAAGAGCCGTATAATCAGATACTTTCATATGTCGATTCACCTTCAAAGACGATTTTGAAGCTTTTGTTGAAAAATTATCACTGCGGTGGAAACAGTATTATCAGAAGGCTTATCATGCTTTTTTATACAATGTTAATGCTGAGATAATGCATCTCTTCTACAATTGCTCAGTGAGACAACTCTATTTCCTAAATTTTAAGGTATTTACTGTTCTCAATCCTTTAAAAAAAATCTTATTTACCACTGCATTTTGGCACAAACCGCTTTAACGATGAAAGAGTTTTGTGTACTCTTTATACATTTAGCGTTTATTTCATGATTTCGGCTATTGTTCATTAAATATTGCAATGGTAATAGTGTCTTTCGTTGTCTGATAGTCGTATCATATTAAATGACGAAAAAATGCAACTCTAAATATTGTCACGATCTTGTTTTATAGTATTATTGATGATTTATTGAAACTGTGTGTATAAATTTTTGACTCATATCAAGTAAGGATGATACAAATACGATAATATAATCGCCGTTCCTCTCAGAGGATTGACGAAGAATATTGGTAAAATCTGAGCGCTGCGTACAGCATGATGCATGTTTTGGGATGTTGGCACTAATCCTAAGGCTTGAACCGATGACATACGGCATGGCAATGTGAACAATGCAAACGTTTTTGTATATTTGAAGAGTCGTAGTATTTTCGTTGGCCAGTCGGCTCGAAGACACTTAAAGGTGTATCATTCATTCTAGATCTTTTTCGATCGCCATATAAAGAGAAGATGCACTACTTTTTTTATTGATTGTTTTTATGAAGATGAGTTAATGCAGAATAGGAAAGGAAACTGTACATTCTGCGCGTAGTTTTCATGAGCTCGTTAAGCCTGTTGTTGTGTAGAAGAAAAAAATTTGCGAATTTGTATATCGACGAATTTGTGTAGCTGCAAAATTTAAAAATTAGAATATTCAAAAATTTGCATATAATAAATCTGATTGGAATGGAATAAATATTTACAAATATTTATAGCAATAGTGGTCACAATTGCAACAAATCTATATGAGTGCTTGAATTCCATTGTGGTTTGAAGTTTCCTTTATTCTTTTAAGTAGGACTTCAGTCATTATCATCAAATATGATATGATAAAAAAGAGAACGACGAATTCTTAAATTGTGCATTTTTTAGATGCATGCAAAACTATGACTATTAACGTGTTACTTAGCAGTACGGGAATTATTATCGAAATTTGTGAATATATTGTTCATTGTGTATTAACTTTATCTTCTTTCGTGGCTGCTCCATTCAGTTTTCACGGCACTGAATCCAGAAAAGGGAAGCAATCTTTTCACTCGGGAAGTCTAATTTCCCAATTCGAATGAAAAATTTCACTCTTATCTACTCACACCCAATTAAGGATACTTAATGAACGCATTTTAAGGTGCCAAAAAAGAGATCTTCTGCTGTATCACTCACCTGTCGTAGTTAAATTGTGGCCCTCGCATTCTTTGGTGGTGAGAGACGAGACTTGTATAACTGCAAATTGCAAGTTGCACTGGTATTTGCTTAATCTACGTAAGGCATGAATACCATCTTGAATTCATGACGAATTTAAACTTACTGAAGCGAAAAGCCAAATAACAGAGGAAGATACAAATATGATTTGAACTCTGAATTTTCCTTTGTTTGTTCGTCGTTTCTTTCTCGCCGAGTTTGGTCAGCATATCCTTCGAAAGGAGTCGACAGAATACTGTCGGTTTCGCTAGACAGGAATATTGTCCGTGTGCCCAAAGTGACAGCCGTCGGTACAGTCGTCTGGTTTACGTATTTTGTACTCATGGTCGAAGTCGTCTTCGTGAAGTCTTCTTGGCCATGCGAGAATTTTGCTAGCTGATTCTGTGGAAAATGTGAATGCAGAGTTAGAAAGGCTCCGCGGAGACGACTGATCATCAGTACACATCCCATGAATCTGAAAACTACTGCGTCCGTCAGAATCGAGCATGGGAGTAGAGTCTACCGATATTCTGTCTGTCACTGGTGACGACGATTCTAACCGGAAATAGCAAGAGAGTGCATATTTACATATGCAATTCTAACGAAAACTTTATAAAGAGGTGAATGGCTACAAAATTCACAACTTTATGTGGCGGTGTCGCGAAGAGTCATCCAGCTGTTAGATAGAAGAAATAGAAATGCACCTCAATTTGACCTCTGACCTCTTATCGTAGCAACTATATCGTCTCAGTAATTCGGCGTTGCGGTTCGTGTGGAGGCGCAACTAACTGTATCACATTTTGTCAGCACTTTTGCATCCTTATTGTTTTTTTTTCTTGAATTTCTTTTTGCAATTTGTTTATCATTGTTGGTGATCTCTTCATTATATGCTTGCATTTCGTTAGTTAATGCATCAATAAAATGCCACATCGGCTATCAAAGGTCGTGTTTTATGATGTTCTCGTATTCGTCTCTCAGTTACGTTGCGTTTTAATGTTGTTTTAAAATATATTAAAGGTTTAATTACCCAAGTTTAAGGTGTCAGACGTTCGCAAAGTTGAGAAGTGTCGCTCGAACCTTATGAGCCAACTTGGGATGAACAAACCAGGACGTTGGTAGAGATTGGTTGAGAAAAGGAGGAAGCAAGCGGATGAGCCCTCTTCAAATCAGGCCAGTTGATTTATTGAGAACAATTTTATCGTACTCACTGTTGAAGATCTCGATCAGTTTCGAGCGCAGCACAGAAACGAAGAACACAAATATGGAAGTAGCTCATTGCACGGATACGTCATATAATTTATCAAATTTATGCCAATTCGTCGCCAAGTAAGTACATCAGCGAATAGTAAGGCAGCGGGATTGCGAGGGAAGTGCCTTTAATTTTTCTAATGCAGCTGACTATTAAAAGACGGGTGGATAATAGGAGGGGAAAATGTACATGAAGAAATGCAGTATGTTGCTCGATTAGTAATCTATAAAGCGACCAAAATGATTGTCGCTGTCCTTGTGATTTTCGACGATTGTTTTTCAAGCATATATATATATATATATATATATATATATTATATATATATATATATATATATATATATATACATTCTAACTTATTCGAATAAAATATGCCGCAGCCAAGATATACCCTAATTCCCGAGGATATGTCGGTATCCGGATGCAACTAACGAACAATATACTGCATTTCTCCATTTGCATTTTCCCCTCCGATTAGCCTTCCGTCCTCTAGTAGCCGTCTATATCAGAAAATTTAAAAGCATTTCTCTCGCAATCCTCTTCCTCTACTATTGGCGGATATGCTCACTTGGCATTGAAATGACATAAATTTAATAAATTATACGACTTGTTCGTGCGCTGAGTTCCAAAAATAAGCAGCAAAATTGATATACGCAAAGGTCATTATGTGAGAATATCGAGCGTTAAACGAAAAGACGCCCTCTCAAAAAAATTCGCCAAATATATGTCTACACTGTGGAAATATGTTCTGAGCCATTTCCAAGTTCAGGGATGCGTAGAAAAATGAAACTTATTGTGGCCCGAACGACAGAATACCGTATTCAAATAGAACATGGCCGAGCCAAAAATACCGTATTCAAATAAAATATGCCTCGGTTGTGAAGCTCCAACCAGGCTTGTTGGCTCCGCTCAACCGAGCCGCTTCACCCAGCACCTTCATCCGGCACGGGCAGCGGGATGAGTCCCTCCCCGACATCCTGAGAGAAACGGCGGCGAATCTGCTCGTCAGCACTCGACGGGCAGGAGACGAGCCTAAGCCATAACATTCACGTGACCGACGTGCAAGAAGTAGAGGCCGACCTAAAGACCGCTGAAGCCAAGTGGGTCAGAGGAGCATTGGGTCAGGGCAGGTGGAAACGATAGGAAGAGACGTTTGTTTGTAATGAATGCTCTTTTGGTTGAAACAAATAAATAAATAAATAATAAATAAATAAATAAATGGATAAAACACTGGACTTCCTTACAGAGTTTCGCATTCTTACCAGTAACAACTTTCGAAGAAATCTAGTAAGTGCTATACAAAGTCTTGATCTACGATCAAATGACTCTGTACTGACCTTCTGGCTCACATATTCGGGTTATATTGTTCTCATCTGCTTACCCATGCTGGCATCTTTTTCTAGCGTTATTCGGTTAGCTTAACTAGTTTGATGTTCATTTTTCCTCCGAGATATTTTTTCGCCTTCATCCATTTGTCTTTTCATGACGTTTAGGAAAATAATGAATGAATATATCCTTTCATGCAAGAAGCCCTCGGCAGTGACCATTTTACTTTGTATTACTATAGACTATATATTACCACTCATTTAGGTAATGCGATCACATTGATCCCTGTTTATCGTTGCATTGAGATACAATTG
Source organism: Baylisascaris schroederi (assembly GCA_006503575.1). Classification (NCBI taxonomy): domain Eukaryota; kingdom Metazoa; phylum Nematoda; class Chromadorea; order Rhabditida; family Ascarididae; genus Baylisascaris; species Baylisascaris schroederi. Next base: position 116,077 of record QEWY01002451.1, on the reverse strand, counting down.
ATCTGACGGCTTGCTTATCAGTGATTCATTAGTGGAAAGAGACGGGATGATTTGTACCAAAAATGTTCCCTTTTTTTTTCGCCGATCTATCCACCAGATGAATTCGAGCATTTTTAGTCACCTATTTACATTTAATTTTGTCGATAATTATGCATATAGCAAAAAAAAAAATTAGTAATTAATAACGAAATATTGAAATGTTAAATTGAATTTTTTTTCCTTTCTGTTAATTTTCAACCAATTTCAATTTTGCTTATAAAGGAAAAATTTGCGTATTTATTGAAATATTCGATCTTCTATGAAAAATGCTTTTTTTTCATTTTTCGCCTATTTAATTTCATCATAGAATTTGAAAGTTTAAAAAAAACCCAAATTTTTAAGCAATAACATTTGCAACGCTTTAGTGGAAATTATTGTCAATTTCCACGAGTTGTCATTTAAAATTTCCCTTCTAAAGTTATAAATCGTATATGCAATACGCTTGAGATCAATTTTCGGCCACATCAAAGAAAGCGACTTTAGTGTTGAAGCGATTCTTGGACTCACATAATTGGCCAGTGGGAATTTTTCTTTTGAAGAAAATTGCTTAAGATATTGTGGAGAACTTAGCCTCAAAAAACCCGCGATCGTTGATTTCCGGCCATCATATGACGACGTTCCTGAAATTTAGAAATTTGCAGTTTTTCATTTCTCTTTTCAAAAAATCAAAAATTTCAATTTTTCAGTAATAGTTCTTTTCCAATCAGCAGTGCGAAAAAACAAAAACCAAAATTACTGTAAAAAATCGTACACAGCGTTGACATATGAGTGATTTTCTGTGCGTAGTAATGCACAAACGTTAATATTCAATTTTTTTGATATTCTATTTTCTGACCTTGATTCACGCATTATTGAGAATAATTTCAAGTTGCCAACTTTTATGCACGAGTCTTTACAACGTTAGGCGATATCCGTTTTTGCTCACTTCCGTTTATGGATATTTTATCCACAATATTAAAAGTTACAGTTTTTTTAATAATTGTTTAGTTTTTCGTTGAAAAATAGAATTTAGTAATAAAAATGAGCGCTTCCACTATAGCTATAGCTGCAGAAGAAATTTCTTCAGCACTAATATTGCAGCGAATATATGTGACATAAGAGGTGAATTTTATTGAAATTAAGTGATAAGCATGAACGACGCTTTAATAACCGAAATTATATTCAAGAAATACTACAAATCAAGTAGTGGTGGCTATTCTAAGCGTTGTGGTGTTTACAGCATAAAATTTAATATTATTATCGACTAATCACTTAGAAACTGGAATTAGCATATAAATTCGTCTATGTAGACAGGATATTAAAAGTTTGATTAACGAAATCATCCAAGGACTTTAGTTTTTTTTAACGCTTATTAACTATTCCTATTGTATAGATCCTTTTTGTATGTATAACCCTAAAAGTTAGTTGTATAAAGGTTCTATTTCTATAGGTTTAACATTAAATAAATATTGCTCTACTTGTGCTACTACTTCATAGTATGATCGCTTTGATCATTTATACCAAGATTTGTTGATTATTGCTTTTTAATACTGTATTTCTCAACGTATTCCTGGAATTGTTTTTTTCTAGCAACTTAACTTCAGTTTCTGATTAGTATTTGGATTCTATTCTAGTATTTTATATTAGTATTTCGTCGTCAGAATGTTTTAGTGAGTTCCAAATTTTATTCATATTACTTCGATAGATCTAGTATTAAGCACAGATCAAATAAATATTGCTCTACGTGTAATCACTATACGGTCAAAGCCGTTAACATCTACAGTTAGGTTTATCGATTATCAGTTATCATCACATATGTTTGTGGTTCAGTTGCGTCGACAATATGCTTCAGTGCAACTTTTATACTTTTGTGCGCTCTGTTTCTAAGTTTATAGATAAATTGCAAATGTACCTTAGTTTACATACTGGTTTTTTGATTTTTCCTTATTCTTTCGAATTATGGTGACGAAGTTAGTGTTATCGTTTACAACTTTTATTTTACTGCAATTTATCTTAATTTACATTTTTCATTTATTCAGACGAGAGTCACTTTTCCATTCTTTTTTGATTTTTCTACTATTAATTGAGCCGTCTATATAGATTCTTATACTAATAGTGCGTATAGTTCTGACGATGGCCCACGCATAACTCAGGTACACACGTCAAGAGATAAGGGCCGAAACGTGATCACCTTTTGTTCTCATAGGTAATCTATTCGAGTCCTACTTCTTGCATTTTTCACAGCTGTCTGGTCGTTTCGTAACAGTCCTCTACCGCATCTCTGCTTATACCAGCGTGATGTCTGCTTTACCTCAAGAAAATTTTCTTTCTTTTCTAAATTTTGTTTCCCCGAGCATCATATTCATCTGGGTCTATACTAACGTTGCGCATATTAAGAACTTCACGTCAGTATTATCTCAGTATATATATATATATATATATATATATATATATGCATCATACATATAATATAATATGGAGTTCGTAGTTCAATATCTAAGTATATGAGTCAATCAAAAAGTATGATGAAATTGACCATTTCTGCTGGTGTTTTTCATTAAAAATGACAAAAGAGAAAATTTTTGTTTCCTTATCTGACATGCTAGAAAAGAAATAAGAATTTCTTTTATTTTCTTTGAGGTTAAAAAATCTTCTGCCAATAAATTTTTTTAAAGCGTTTAATTTTTCTATGAATTCTTTTTGCCTACAAACTTCCTCTTCTCCGGTATATTTATATATTTTATAAATCATTTTTTTGTGGATAACATATCAAAAGAAAATTTCCAAGAAGATTTTTATAGAAGTAATTCTAGTATAAGGAATTCGAATGCTAAAATAAAATTCACCTTACATTCACATGTTAAAATCGTTTTTCGAGGGTGCATTTCATTTTATTCAAAAGAAAAAACATTATTCCAAATGTGTATGAAACCATTTATGTGGGGTTTTTTTCGTCCCTTAACAAGCTCATTCGTAAAAGCGGCACCTTTGTGGTGGTCAGTTTTGCTAATATTTCAGCCGGAAATACGTTAATTCTTGTGAACAACCGCCTAAGTGATTTTGAAAAAAAAAAAATAACCGCCTAAGTGATTTTGAAAAAAAAAAAAAGAAATGAGAGAGAAAAGAAATTTGCTATGAAGAAACTCATAAAGCTTAACATGATTACATGAATAGTCGGGAATTGTTTATTACTTTGTTGTTGTTTTGTTTTGTTGTTTTTTTTTACTTTTTTTTGAAAATGAAGAAAAACGAAATATTGTGTTTTTTCCTTCTTCAAAGTTCTTCCAAGTTTTTTAAGTTGATTTTTAAGTCCTTTTTAATATCAACGAATACTTTTTTTCTGAATCAACCATAAAGGATCTAAAAACAAAGAAATTAGCTTATCTAGAGCTTTCTTACTTAGGGTAACCAATTATTTCATACAATTTAGTATTCATGCGAACATTTACATAAATTCGAGCCTAGAGGCTCAAATCGCAGTGATTGTTTAGGCTGTTCGGTGTTTTACAACTAAACAAATGAATAGGTTTTTATAAATAAACAAATAAATACATAAGTGAATAAGTAGATAAATTAATTAGCCTTGGAAATTCATTTCATCAATATGTCATTGATATGCTTCCAATGAGTTCCCAACATTCATTTCCAAATCATTTTAAAGGTTTGTCGCAACAATTAAATGTGATAGTTGAAGTATTATACATGAGATTTTCCACTTATACAACTTCTATATCGCTTTAGGCACTTTTTTATATTTAAATATTTCCTGCTGTGTTGAAAATTTGAAAAGACTTTTCAATAAATACAAAATTTTTGTGTTTCAATATTTTTCTGGAATTACATCATCAAGAAAATCTGTTTTTGAATATATATATAAAGTAATAATTTATAGAGGAGAATTGTTGAAGAGCTATTTGAATATTAGTGGAAATTGCTTGACAAATATGGTGATCAAGTTTGGCTCATTCAACCTTGAGAAGCGTCAAACTTGAAGAAAATCGTTAATGAGGCACGAATTGAGGGAATTGTCCGTATTTTCTCATCACCTTGAATTATTGCTCTTTACTTCAGTGCTGTCTTTGATTGATTTAGAGCTGCAATATTTCACCGCAAAAATATCACATGTAACATTTTGTTAAAGAAATATCTTCATAAGGAACTAATGCACAACATTAGCAGTCAACAAAGAGTACTCGAAGCTCCAGCTGTTGAACTAGTAGATGTCGATGTTCAAGCTCTAGAAGTATAAGTTCTCGAACTAGCTGGTACCGAGATGTTCAAGTTCTATAAGTTCGTTCTTTCGAATTAGGTGATGTTAATGTGGTGAAACTCCTATTAAATATTGAAAGAAAAAGGGAAATAGAGTTTATAAAAGCTATCGATGAAGAAGTGGTGTGTTTCGATTGTCGGATAGAAAGTAAGAGACGTCATGTCTTTGATTATGACATGAATGAGGAATTTGTTGCTCGCATAGGGCGGCATCCTTTGATATTCGGTTTTGAATGTGTTGTGGCCGTTTTATGGATCTATCCTCATCTCTAAAATCTTCAATTAAAGTTTTCCACAAAATCGTAATGCTTAAATGATATTCTATTTACTCTGTTATCCATCAGTTCCCTTCATTCGAATGATAAACTATCACTGATATAGGTGATGATAAGATTGAATTTGGTGACAGAATCATTCAACGTTGACACAATTGGACGATTGGTCATAGAAATGGTCGAAATGTTTGATGTATCAGGCTTTAGAGCGGCAACCGCAAAAGAAACCATTGAATCGCGCAAGCCGCATTGTTTCGCCTGCTACGGAGAGAGAGAGGATGAGAAGTAGAGAGGGAGAAAGAGTTAAAGGATCCTTTGATGTTGCCGACATAAATGTGAGTTTCGGGAATCCTGGCCTGCAAGAGTGTCAACCAATCGTTGGACAGTTGTTTTCCGAGATTGGCTATCCAGTATAAACTCACCGTATACGATGAGTGCACCATTTGCACCATCGCTTTTCATCTTCTTTTTCCATCTTGTCAATAATTGGCCAAAATTCGCTCTCTTCATATTCGATCATTCGGTTAGCGATTCAATTTTTTTTTGCATTTTAATCAACATGTGGAAAAAAAACAGTTTCATGGCTAAGTCAAGGTGTGAAGGTTTTATTATGGCCAAGTCAAGATGTGAAAAGGCCTTTTTATGACCTATTCGGAGAGTGAAGCCAAATCAAGGTGTGAAGTTCTTTTATGGCCAGATCAGGGTATGAAGATTCATTTATAGCCAATCTCTTGATCATTTAGACTAATGACTGGACTTGCTTAGTCTTTGATTTTTTTAAAAATCTTCCATATTTGTTTTTCAAAAATTTGGCATTTGTAGTACATTTGCACTCGATTTAATACTAGTGAAAAGAATTACTTTTACATAACAATTGGCAATAGAGTCGATTTATATATTCTTATATCACAGATTGCTTCCTTTAAAAAAATGATTATAGTGAATAGCTTACTGCATTTATGTTTTCTAATTTTATTTCAAAGTTAATTTCTCACTTACTTCTTCAGATAGATGCATCATTTAATTGAAATTGGGAAAAGACTCGTTGAGAAGAATATGATCTAGGAAAGTTGTAAATTGTGCAATGATATTCTTTAATTATCAAATAAAAAAATATAGTAAGCGATTAAATCATTTTATTGTTGTTGTAAAATTTTCCTATTCGCAGAAAAAAATAAAAAAAACAGTCAAAACACGAAATCAAATAAGAGAATCAAAAATGCAAGCGATCATAATGATCGAAAACCTCAAGCATCATCTTAAGCACAAATTGATTGAATTTCTCAAAGTTGAAATTTTTTTGGCGTTTGAGGAATACAAAGATATTGAGAAATACAAAGATATATCTAGAAGAGAGAGACCTAATTTGACTTATCGAATAGTTAAATAAGCGATTGATCAGATTGGATATTCTTTAGTAATCTTATTCAAATATACAAATAATTGACATGCGAATGCGAATTTAAACACGAGTGTAACGACATTTATTAATTCAACGGAACCGTGTTATTCTGCTACCTCCCTCATTTCATTAAACCTGTAAAATTGAGTACAGCAGTCTAAAATCGATTCAAAGTGGAGAAGAGGAGTGGATAGTGTTGGAAGGGATTGAGATGGGGAAGGAAGGAGAGGGGGATATGTGGAGGAAATGAGAATAGGGTAGTTGCACAAAATCTGAACACTTGAGAAGAGCAGAATCTCATGGATTCATGAGAAACTTGGGGACGGAAGCTTTTCCAGGATATTGTGAATACGTTTATTTGATTTATACTTTCAAGCGATATTTTTTCTTCATATAATAAATAATCAATGCAGTAATTTCAGTTACGCAACGAAATTCAACGATTAGAGATCGTTTGGAGTCGTCCAAAAGTTCAACGATCATTTCCATATAATGGTGCATTTGTGAATTCACCTGAAGAGTTTATCAGCAATTATCATCGAGTAATATTATCGGTTTGTGATTCAATACCTTTACAATTCAATAGCACTTCCGTTATATTCCGATGGACTTTCGAAAACGATTTCCAACACTATCAATATTCTTCATCACAATGTCGTATCAATTGGACAGCACCTATTCAGGTTTTTATTTGAAATTTGATTAAGTTTTAAAAAATAGTTATTTAATTTTATCCAACTTTAGTGCTAATAATAGAATGTTATTTGTTTTTGAGAAATAATTTAATGGAAATTTTATTTTAAAAAATTAATAAATCCAAAAATTACGCTCAAATCTAATATTATAAAAATAAATTTGAATATTCATTTATAATAATAGAAAATTTTTATAATTACTTGACTGATTTTAAGTAATTTAAATAAGCATCGAATTTGAATATATTTTTGATGTTGAAAAATTTCAAGTCCTATGAATATATTTTCATTCAATAACTCAAAATCACTAAATGCTTTTTTTCGTTTTCATTGAATTTTCCTTTGGACTTGACAATTTTTTCAACGCGATCATTATTTTCAAACAAATTATTGCTCATACATTAAAATAATTGTCGAGAATTTTCCTTTGCAAAGGAATTTGACTCTTCAATGGTTCAAGAAAACAGAGAATAAAAGTGAAGTCGGAAATATATCTCATTGTTCCGTAACAGCTATTAGCATTGAGGACCACAGATCCTATGAATGGAAGGAGTATTAAAAGTAATTTTTGGCGCATTTGCCCACTGAAGCCGTTTTTGGCGCAATTGTCAACACAAACCGTTTTTGGTAAATTTGTTCGGTATCACTAGATGGAGTTGTTATTAAAGAAAGCTGATTTGATAACTAAATAAAGATGAGATTTTTTAGAAAGCGCTTTATAATGCGAATGAAAATGAGAAAACTCAATGTTTCAATATGGTTTCGGGAATTTAACTTCTGTAGTTTTAACTTTATATTTATTATTAATTACAGAAAATGCGTATTAAAAGCCCATAGTGTTATAGGGAGTGTATTCGGTTACTGTAAGTGGTCAAATCGAATCGGAGAGCAGCGTAACGCTCACCGGAAGTGCCACTATAAAGATCAACGATCGATGGATCGTAGCAATCGGAGATTCGTTTGCATCCGGTGAAGGAAATCCCGATATTCCTACCTCGTCACCGAAAACAATACTCGCGCAATGGATTTCAGGTTTCTTTTCCCATTGAATCAGACGATAGTGCATCAAATAGTTGTGAGCTCAATTTAGAATTCGAAAGATCTGAATGAGGATGAAGCAGTAAATCCTCAGATGAAATTGAATAAAAATGAGTGAAGTTATAAGTAAATCCAGCTAAAAAAAAAAGGTGCCATCAGAATCCAACTATATTTTATGCTTTCAAATAGGCTTCGATAATCTCACCCACTCTTGAAATTCCATTCATAGTTTCGATTAAATAGATAGTGCTTACTTCAATTTTCGATCTTATTTCTTTTCCTCTTTTAAACATTTTATCGATAGGAAAAATATTGCCCGCAAAGGAAAAATAAATAAAGATATAGCTCAAGAAGTATTCCTTGAAAGTTCAAGAAGTAGTTTTCGGAAGTTCCTGAAGTAGGTCTCGACTCCAGAGGTTAAGATCAAACGTTAGTTCCATATTTGTGTCGAGATTACTACTAACATAGGATATATTTTCATCAATTGAGTTATATGCTTAGATATTGAACGAGAAAAAACAAAGTGCAATCACAAAAAAAGAGCAAACTACTGTGAAAATGTAATACATAAAAATTCGAGCACACAATAATTCAAAATTAGAGAAACAAAATTTAAGGTCTTTGAAGATGCCGCTATTTGCTTATATATGTGATTGGCTCATTGCAAATTACATACGTAATGGACAACTCATCCATTCGAATTTTCTTTGATCCATACTAAAAGTGGTCAACGTTAGTCGAAAAAAAAAAATTGGCACATATGAGGCGTTTTATTTTTATTGAAACAAATAAACCACCTAATTTACTACCGTAATCATTTGTGTTCTCTTATGGTTGTTGAAAATTAGTTTTATCGAATTTATGATCTTCGACTCTTTGAAAATATACGACTATAGATATATTATTGGGTGGTATAAAAATAATAGCAATAAAAGAAAGATGTTTGCATGAAAGCGGTAATATTGATCACTGTAACTATGCAAGCTCACTGACTAGGTTTTTTTGCTTTGTGGCTATTTTCGCTTTCGCTCCCCCTCTCCTCCTTCCCGGCTCTTCAAAAAAAAAAATTGACTATATTTGGAGAGTAGCTATCATAAGTTTTAAAAAACATTAGTGTAGTTGTTTAGAGTTTTATCTAGGCAACACAAAATTTTTTTTCAGAGCGTTGTCATCGAAGTGCTCGTTCATGGGCTTTCAAAGTTTATGAGAAGATCCGTGACGCTAGTTCAACAGATGTGGCATTGCATTTCACATATTTACCATGTACAGGTGCATCAGTTGATAATGGAATTGTTGTCTCAACAACGGGAACCTCTCAACTCGATATTGTACGTCAAATAGCGCAAATTCGGTACTAATAAATTCAATCATTATTTAATGAAAATAAATATGATTACCTCAAGAATTGGAATTGAATTATTGAAATCGTTATAGATCGCTCTCTATTTCCATCTCTCAATGAATCGCTTTACGGTGATAGTTCTTTTAATAAATTCTTGATTTTTTTTTAATTGACGAATAATCGTTTAATTAAGAGGATTAAAATGAGCTAATTTAAACCGACTTTTTTATCACTTTTAATTCTGGTAATGTGTTGCTTATCTTTGCAAGTGCACTGATAAATAAGTGATAAGGCGCCAAATTTATGCCAGCTTACATATTATCAACAGTATTTATTATTTCGCGATTATGTCATTAGTATTATTTTAATGTTAAGGTGTAGAGTGTATAGTCGGCAAAGAATTTTTTTTGCTTTTTGCATCATATAACTCCGATATTTCCATCATTCCGCTTATTAAATTTCATGATAGCAATATATTTATAAATGGGGAAAACGTTTAGTGAGTATTACATAGAAAGATGACAAAAAATCTAACTTTTCGATAATATATTTATCTATAATAAATAGATTAATGAGTAGATTTCTTTTCTTTTTTTTAGGAAATCAGGACCTGATTTAGTGTTAATGTCAGCTGGTGGTAATGATATTGGTTACTCGGAAATTCTATCGACGTTGATATGGGGTGAATCGAATTCTCTCTTTGCTTCTGTCGATATGCGTTTCTTTTATGCTTCCTATCAATTGGATCGAATTGCGGCAATATTGCAAAAAATTAAACCCAATCAGGTAATGTTTATTTTTACCTGAATTAAAGCATTAAATATATCATAGACTGAAAAGTCTAAAAGCGTTAAAGATGCTTTCTTTGAGCTTTATTTGGATTTGTTATATTCAAATAATAATGACAAATGGGAAACAGTTTCATATGAAGAGACAAGAAGAATATCTTATCTTCTAAGAGGGAGATGAGTTGATTGAGGTGATATTTGATCGTTTCTTTTTGGCATTGGCTAAAATTGATCCAATCTATGGTATTAGGAATCTATTGATCTCAGGCTTTACATAAGAATAGGTTGAATATTTGAATAAAATATTCGATGCTTTATTCAATCACTGTTCAAGCAAGTATCAGTGAAGCCGAATGGGCGTGCTGCTAGCATTCACTTTTATCATTCGTATTCATTTCAGTCATAAAGGAATTGCGACTTTTGCTCCCTAGATCACCATCCTTTCGCAACCTTACTCCTTGCATTCTTCTATTACTTTCTTACTTCGTCCAGAAAAAAAATTTTTTTTTGTTCATGAAAAAGGGTGGCCATTAATGAAACCTTTACAGGTTGTTATACCACATTATTTCGATGTAACACGAAATGAGAGAGGTGTTATCGATGCAGATTGTGCCGAATTACGTCAGGTTTGTGTTAAATATAACACTTTCGATATTTACATAACACATAATTGCCTACATAATATGTGTGACCAACAAAAGCATTTCGAAAGACTCACTTAACTTAGCTTCTTTTTTCTTAAAATAAACATTACAATAAATATGCATAGAAATGCGATGAAACTCTTTATAGATTTAAGCAAATATTTAAGGTATTAAATGATGCGAAAAAGAAAACTTTAACACTTTTGGAAAAAAATTCTGGATGAGCTTGATAGGATCCGAACCTTAATGCATATGCCATGGTCTACTATTTGTTAACTTGTCGATTATCCATTGCACTACTAATTGATTTTGAAGTTTTCCTCTTTTTTTGTTACAGATAAGTACCGAGAATTTAATATTGGCAGAGAAGAAAATTCTACAACGAATGAATAAGTTGATCTCAAAGAAATCACACGAATATGGTTGGCTACCTATAGAACGTATAGCGGATGTATTTCATTCACGTGGATTATGTTCATCTAGACCTCTTATAAGGTTTGTCTAATTTTCTTTTAATTATTCAATTAATTAGAGCAATTTTTTTGTTTTTTTTTTCAGAAAATTAGAGGTCTTTTCCATTCAGAATTTGCTGATATTCGGTCAGTAAACGTTGTTGAAAANTAAATAAATGTTTCTTGGAGTAGGAATTGAAAAAATTAAATTCATTATTATTACATTTTTTTTGGCAATAAAAAATTCTTATATTCGATTGTAGTTTTCTTTCTTTCTTCAAGAATCCTATTTAGCGCATGAGAATTCCTTCGCATCCCTTCCTCTCTCTCTCTCCCCCCACCTCCTCTCCGTAAATACCCTCCACCCTCTGTCCATATATCCCCCCCCCAGCGTCTCTCCATGTATTATTGCTAGGTTACCGGTCATGGCACGATCTTAACTATGAAGCCCCTCCTTGTATGGTCCCCTTGTAATATGAGTATTAACAACAAAAATTATGCGTAATGTCGTCCTTCAATATCAAGTAATGAAATATTTTTAGAAGCGTACGCGATTCGATGCGTCTACAAGGTAATAGTATGGGCGCTTTTCATCCTACTGAAGAAGCACATCAACTCATTGCTGAACTTATTTGGCAACAATTACAACGCTCTAATCGTTGATCACCTATAATCCATTCATGACCTGTTATCGTCGTCACTGATAATTGATTATTTAATTTCTTTATTAGATGATTATATTGATAATTAATGAAGAATGATTGGGAGATGAAGAAGAAACGATTAAGTGGGACAGTTAAAGAAAGAAAAGTATTAAATAGATTCATCATCGGAATTTATAGCTTTGCAGTAATATTATTGGTCTTTAAGATATCATGTTATCTTTTTATATAGTTAATTTTGCATAGTTTTAAAGATGTGCCCTTATTTTATTGAGAAATTATTCGCTTAGATGGCTGACCGATTTCCTTTGAAAGTCATTTAATGGATCGACTAACTTCCAGGAAATCATCTCATGAAAATTCCTTTCCGTCTGGAAATAAATTATTCAGTCCTCTTCCTTCTCCTCTGATTTGAATGATGAGGAAGAAAAAAAAGTAAAATTTGCCCTTTCTTGTTTGTTATGTAGAAAGGATGTATGGATTAAAAAATCTGTGGGATTTGTGATGGCTTAATGGGAATGAATGCTGTATTCGATGATAATTGAATTGAACTTGTATAACCTCAAGCTGTCATTCTACTGTAAGTGGCAGAATATTTATGAGGGAAAAAATTGTAATTTTTAATGAGCGGAGAAGCGAAAAAAATTGAAGGATCTTCCCCTTTTTTCAGATGGAAATGAATTTTCATTTGATACGGTATATTTTACCGTATAGCCTCAATCGTTGCAATGTACCGTATAGCCTCAATAAAGAGGCGCTGTTATTTTTTTTTAACTAAAGCAATCAACTCTTCAACGAGCATAAAAGCATCTCAGAAAAGGAAAATACAACCTTGTCTTTAAGGCTACACGGTACTACTCTAATTTGGTTTTACATTGTTGTTGAGATTTTCAATGAGTATTTATGCAAGAATTTGCACCTTGGACAGGTATGCAATAACACAAGACAGCATTCTTATAGTTTAAAGACCGCACAGGAGTCTTCTTTTTCCCTAATTAATTCATTTCAGGATATTTTACTTACCGGTCGGTTATTATTGAATATATTTTATCTGATGGTTGATTACTTCTTCATTTACACCTACACGTTATACAATTTAAAATTTCCCTACAAATTCTGGACATGCAAATTTTCCAGTGATATGATTCTTAAACTACGAAAATATTTGCATCATTTACCAATGTGAACATATTTATGATACATTATTTGCATGGGAAATATTTTATGCAAAATAATCTCAATATTGTAAAAAAAAAAAATTTGTATTCAAATAATAAGATAAGCAGAAAATTGATTTACTCGATTTACTGTTATTATTGCTAATTAAAGCTTTAAGAATTGCAAAATAAAATATTTTTTAGTTGATGCTTTTTGTTGCATTCGAAGCAACAAATATTATTTGCATTTGCATATGCACGTATAAACGTATTTATACATTTTTTTTCATAGCGCATATAATGGAGATTAATTTCTATGGAAAAATCCATTGCTACGTTTGCGGCAGTAATTGCAAGGATTGCAATCGTTCCTTTTAACGATATTTCAATCAGTCGTTTAGCTCATTTTTTATTTAATTCCTTCTTGAAACGTTTCTCTTGACATACAATGGGCAATTTTTCAATTGCAATTTTCAGCTGCAATGTTTGGCGCTCAACTACAATAGGAGATCCTGAGCTACCGTATGAGGTTCGTAGTTGCAGCATGAGACCCTTAATTACTGTATGAGATTCTATGTTATACCATTCTTCTGATTAAGCCTGTTTATCTTTAATGTTTTTTTTTTAAATAACTGAATGGTTTTTTGTTTAATAGCTTTACGAATATTTTATATCAGTACCCTAACACCTTCGCCCATTTTTGTATATTTCATCCCCAGACTTGTACATATTATAGTAATTTCCTTTTCATTGACTAGTGAATTTACTTTCAACGACTATACTGTCGAAAATATTTTAATAAAGCATAGAATTTTTTATGATGCAAAGCTTTTTTTCGAGTCTCTAAGTTGTGATTTCTTTGAAAGATTTAAAAATTTGCTAAGTTTTGCAATATTCGCAATGAAATTTTTTTTCTCTGCTTCTCTTGTTTCATTTTCAATGCAATTTCCTCTAATGTATTTATGTTTGCAAGACATACGATCGTCTATTGTTTGCATGAAGAGAATTTCCTATTCATTCATATCACGAATTGCAAAAATTAATTGCATTGCATTGCATTTTTTTCTCCATTTCGTAATAAATGAGTCATTTCATCACTAATTTTATCGCTGAGTGATAAACTCTTGATAAGAATCGATAATATTTTACAAAATTCTTTTCAAATGCAATTTATATTCGAAAAACTACTCCCCTCTATGATAGTTTTATGCAAATTCACGACCGAGAGTTGTAAAGATTCGCGTTTATAGGCTTTTTCAATATCTTTTTGAGCAGCTAACATTAGAGGAGGGGGGGGAGGGCGAAGTGGCTGTTGTGAATGTGCATTATGTCTTGCACAGAAAATACGCATACTGTAGACGATGAATGATCGTAGGCGCGAATACGCTATCAGATCAAACGTGTGTGGCAAACGGTATAGCGTGGGAATATTTCAATATTGGCACATAAGATTGAATACGGTAATGAAAGAATTTGAAGCAACACGAGTATTGGCTCAAATCCAAGAGATCCATATGTTTTCGTGTAGCTGTCTTAGATTTAAGCCAATACTCGTGTTAATTAATTAATCAATTAATTAATTAATTAGTTAATCAATATTCCGCTGAAATTTACTTCATCACCCTCTAATTCCAAGGAGAGATTATTCAAATCGTTACCGACACCGACAAACAGACAAACAGACAACCAGTGAGTAGTATTTGAGCTTTTAGCATTGACAAATTTTCAGCGATCCCCTAAATTTCTTGAGACATTAAATTTTCTTCTTGATGATCTTCCAGTCCTCATTTTAATCTACTATTTGGTAAGTGTGCCGAGAAATGGTCTATGGTGAAATCGTGTCGGTGAATGTCTGCGTATGTATCTGTCCATCCAATGGTTTCAATCGTAAGCAATAAAAATTGCAACAATGAATTCTATATTTTCGTATGTATCTTATTTCTTGTATAATATGTACAGCTAAATTCAATAATCAATTATTTTTCTACTAATTATCATCTATATAAGCATAGTTTTTTTTTTTTGCATTTTCTTCGGAAGGGGCAGTGTAAATGCAAATATTATAGCAATGCAAAAAGCGCAAACCGTACCACCACTCTTGCCGTACTTTTCCATATTATTTGATAGCAATTCAATCATAGATATTAATTATGAGCGTTTTATAAGAACTTATTCTCTTGTTGTTTAGAATTCGATCATATTGGATAGGGCATCGAATTTCAGAAATATTTCCGTTCTTTTCTACTTCTTTTTTTTTTTTTTTTGTAGAAATTTGAATTCTTTATGAACAATAAATTTTTATCTATATCAGAGATGTAATTCGCTGATTAAGTTTCTGAGATTATCGAATTTTCGATTATTTAGTTTATATAGATCATTACCACATTATTTTCACTATGGGGTTTTTTATGTGGTTTTTTTTGCTGTGCATATGTTTTTTTGATCTTCATCGTATCGTTGATCACTACTCGGTTTGTATAAAAGCAACAATGAGGGAATGTCGACGTCAGTGAACTTACATCGATTTCAACGAGTTCTACTTTATGATTGTGTATTTCTAGAATTTTTCGAATTTTTCGCTGATTACTTTTTTGCTGTTTTATTTTAATATCCCATAAATTATGAACTTTAATGATCCACAAGTTTCAATTCAAAAAAAAAAGCCAAAAAAGCGAAAATTGCGTTTTCATATAAATGGCGTGTTTTCCAAATTTTACCTTTCTTGGAAGGAATATTCAACATTCTCATTGAGTAGTATTTCACTATTGTATAGAGAATACTATATGATATACTTGTCAACTAATATTCTAGAGTAGAGGATACGGTTTATAATTGGTATTTTACCCCATAATCCATATTGTTGTGATGATGCACCCACATATTGTTTGGTTTATGATTTGCATCCAATGTAGTAAATCGAATGCACAAATGTGAGTGCAATATGTGTGTATAGCACACAGGCCAGGCACATTAGTCAATCGACTTTCGTTGTGGGACTCAGACCTCAGAAAGCTGACTATAGCAGCGTAATATTATTGGGTTAGAGTTAAAGACACTCGTAGAGAGTATAGTGTAGAATGTATAGCATTAGATAGCTAGAGAGTGTGTACCCCCCTCAACGATGAGGGAGAGAGAATCGATTGGGTCGGAGTGGGCATTGCAATGAGTGGTGGTGTATTTGCAACGTTATTGAATGTCCCTCATTTTGTGTGCATTGACTCCTTTCTTTATTGTCGACTCTCTCCGAATTTCGCATTCTCTCTAGCAAATAGAGCAAAGCAAAGATGAGGCTCTAAGCTTCATCGATTTTGGAGCAAGCTTCTTGCTTGCTTATGGTTCATCTGCTCTCTCTCTTTCTATATAACTCATTTTGTATTAACATCTAATAGACGACTCATTTTTATGTTACCAATCGAATGTTTTTTCAATCCTTTCATCTCAATTGTTGCTATTTTTAGTATTTTTATTTATGAATTTTTTTCATTTATTTTTTTTCATTAACTAATTTCTTATTTCAAGAAAAAAAAACTTTTTTCTTCGTAAAATTTTCACCTATAAATATAAAATTGTTGTTCCTTTTTTTTTTCGCACAGACTATCTCGATGAACGTACGGTGTAATATGACCACCAACTAAGTGTATTTGAAACCATATGATTCACAACATATTAGAATATGTGCAGAAACAAGATCGAAAGATTTTCATTATGTCATTTCTCTTCCTCCTTAGAATTTCTTCTATCTTCTTTTATATCTAATTGCATGAGTATATTTCTATTATTCACAGTTCCCTGTTTTATTTTTAAATCAAACATAT
Source organism: Baylisascaris schroederi (assembly GCA_006503575.1). NCBI lineage: Eukaryota > Metazoa > Nematoda > Chromadorea > Rhabditida > Ascarididae > Baylisascaris > Baylisascaris schroederi. The sequence goes on along the minus strand of QEWY01002451.1, from coordinate 99,520 downwards.
TTTCGATACAATTTTATGCAAATTGCATTGATTTTGCATAAAAGCATATTGTTTTTTTATGTGTATATAGTTTTTGCGTTACTGCTTATAGATTTGATTGTGTAATTAACTCAAACTGCAAAAAAATACATATTTTGGCAGCATTCCTAAAGCGCTTTTCTATTTATTCAAATGGTTGCGATGGCATTACGGTGGGAATTGTTTTTATTTTAATGAAGATTTAATAAAGTGGAAATAAAAGTTGCTGTTTTTGGAGGAAAAGCTTCTTTTTTTTTTGAAAATTTCACTATTTCTCACCTTAATTTTTATACTTGCAAAATATTTTCGTCTAAAATGCAGCAAGAATATAGGTCATTCCTAATAGTGACAGTATACAAATTTTTGTATCGCTTTTCGTTGGTGATTTTCAAAAGTTTTCATAGTATTCCATTGTTTTAGATGTTTTAAAATTCTATACTTAGTGAAAACTAATTTCAATTTTTCGAATGAAAATGAGGGAAATTTTTAAGAAAAAAATTTTTTTTACTTATTTCCATTTCTTATTGTAGTATATTAAAGGTTTTTCGCTACTTTTTTCTTTTATAATTGTCGTTTTATTATGTAAATGAATGGGAATTCATTTTTAATCGTTTAATTCAATAATAGCGACTTTCATTTTCTATTATTTTTTCATGTGTAAACGAATTCGCATCCTGTGAAAATTAATTTTTGAAAAATTTTTACGCTATGGAACAGTTGCCAACATTTTGAAGTATATAATCATGGACATTTGCATATAATCGTTAAAATATGCAAATTTTTGTAACCATACAATTTTTATAAATTTTTTTCCGTAAAGTAGCATGCGAAATATATAAATCTTTAGAGAGTAGTGACTGAATATTGCTGTGCGCAGATTATCGAAATTTGTTGATTTNGTTTATATATATATATATATATATATATATATATATATATATAAACTAGCGGGATTGCTTAACTTAGCTGCAAAGAATGGATCAGCGAAGTGCAGCTGAACGTCAAAAAGATGCGTTGAAATACGATATATGCGATCGCATCCATACATTCTCTAATCCTCATTGCGTTCCACTCATAACGATCGCATCTTCCACTCGCTGGGCAGACACTGCGCGTTTATTGGACTTTTGAAGATGGATTATCGTATAACCTCCAATAGAGCCCCAGGGGTTAAGCGACTTCGCTTTGAATGGATGAACTTTAGGGAAAGCAACAGGAAGGAGTCACTATTCTGATCTGGCAACGTAATAATGGATGGGAGAATTCCGATCGCTTAGAGTAATGCGGATAAGGTTTGAACTGTTAGGAAGAAACTTGGAATAAAGTCAAAGCGCTAATCCCTTTTTATATGAAGTAATTTTGGAAATTATTTCGATCAAATAGATAGAAAATTTGCCATCTTTTGTTTCATAAAAAAACCAAACAGTTATGGATAAAAATTTGGAAAAAAGGGCGTATAAATTGAGAAGAATTTTTCTCGAAATTTCTAATAATTTAATATTTTTTATTCAAACTATTATGCAGCTAATAGTGCAATAATATTTAGCCGCCATTTATCGGCTTTCTCAGTCGTAAACTTTCACATCTGTTTTCTCATACTTTACAATTGCACATTATCGTAATAGTCGTTTTGCAATGATTTCATTCTACCATATGTGAATTTTTTAATGATTATCTTAAAAAATTTTTTTCTTTAATCTCTTTTTTTACTTTATTATTATTATTATTATTATTATTATTATTAGTGCTTCAGTCATAAACCTGTTTATGATAAAATTCATAGTCGATTTGATGTGAAGCTGTATTACACGGAGATTTTAACGTATCGGAAACATAAGCTGCAAGTTACTCGTTGCGGGGATTTAAGGTGCTTAACGACCTATGTAGGTCGTTTACACACATATGTATGTTCCTACACCTACACATCCTCGCATCTGCATATATATATATATATATATATATATATATATATATATATATATATATATATATATCCGTTCGGAATTTAATCTGCATTCAAATACTCGGTGCGCGAAGAGTTTGTGTGCCTGACAACTGACGCACCGCTGTGCATTGATAGTGACCGCTCTCCGATGGGCAAATAACAAAACCGATTCCATTGCATCCAGAAGCAGTTACACGTCGCAATTGCTCTTCATTTATCTCTCTCTATCTATCCATCTATCTCACTTTGCTTATGGGGTCATCGTTGTTCAAGGTTTTGCTTAAGCAAGCTAAGAGCTTGGTCTACGTTTGCATAAATTTTTTCTTTGATTATACTCAGTGAGAATATTAGGATTTTTGGCTTTAAAGAAATAGAGAATATTTGATGTTAATATAGGTGATAAAGTGATAAGATAATTTTTTTAATCACTTAAATACAAATATTATTTATGATATTCTTTTTTAGCACACAATATCGAGTGTAATAGTAATGAATCATAAAAATTATTGGCAATTCGCCAGAAAGCTAGTAAACATTTCGTTGTTTTCATTCATACGTTTGTACTTTGAATACTCGTTAAATCTCCATGTCTGTGACAAATATCACACAAAAATTACGGAAATAATGAATATTTGCGTTGTATGTAACTTCTTTTTTAAATTCATTTATACATGAAAATATTTTCTGTGTAAAAAAAGTTTTTTTTTAAAAAACTATGAAAATCTAATCAAAAATATACTCACCACTCTCGTCATTCTTCTGCTGCCTAATTAAACCATCTATAAATTCCATTCATCAACGATATTATGGGCGTTTAGCTATTGGTTTGCGTGCTTCTCAAAGAGTGACACTTATCATCAGGAAGAAACGTTTTTGCTTGAGGAAATTGCTTATGCCGAAATGAAAATAATGTAATTTTTTATAAGGAAAAAGAAAAAATCATCTATTTCTATAGACTTTCATCAATTTTTCTGAATTTTTTGTGCAAATTCTAACTTTTTTTCTCAAAATTTTGGCAAAAGTTCAAATTCCAGTACGAAAAAATTTGTTTATTATGAGTCTAAAATATATCTCAGTCATCTCAAAAATATCGAATTCTATATTTTACTTAGTCAATCGAAAAGCTCATATGCTGATTATGTTTTTTGTTTCCAGGATAATAATTTATACGATGATTTTTTCAACGGCAACGAACTCTATCGAAAAAAAAAATTAATTCGAAATTTTGAAAAAAATGTAATTTCAAAATATTTCTGCATTTATTAGAAAAATACACAACATTCTTTGCTTATGTTCAGCAAACATCAACTCAGTTGATTCTAAATAAAATTTGAATGCGTGCCAAATATTGAGTTTTTTTTTTCTGCTTTGCTGATCGATTGTGGGATGCATCATATGAATTGGTTTGAAAGCAGCAGCACACAGCTCATCCATATATGGGCATTACACTCACATTTCTTTCAAGGGCATCGTAATATCGTTCGTTGCTCACACCACATCCACTCGTCCCCGTTCAGTACAGCCGTCTGACGCGTATTCGATGCTCTTTGCTCGCCTAATTTTCTAGCATTTCAACTATTTTGTTGTTAGTAGAGATTTTAAGTGAAGCCGGCTGTAAATTATTGATAAAACATTCGAGGAATGCCGCTTGTTTGCGGGTGGCATTTTCTTCATTGAATCGATTTTACGGTGCAAATATGAATATTAATTTTCAGATTGAACAGGTCTTAAATGATCTAAACATTGTATATATATATTTTTTGAAATATCTGAAAGAATTTCATCGAAGTTGATATTTTTCCGGAAAATTTTAATTTTTTTTCAAATAATTTTCACTTCCGACGAGAAATAAAAAGTTCCATCGATTAAACTGGTTTCAGAGGAGACAACGAATATCCATATTTATTGTCGAATTTGAAACTGTCAACATTTATCGTTGTGTTTTCGCTCTTCAATAATATACCTCTTAATCATTGTTATATTTATATGGTAATGTTTTATATGCTTATGAACTGGTCTTATCCAATTCTAGTAATCCATTCTTTCTCTCTCATCTCTTTTTTTTAATGTCATAGGCGATTTGTTTAATTTCCGGAGGCTGCAGGATGGATTTAGATTATTATGTTTAATTAATTCAACTAAATAATGCATAGAATTTTAAAGAGTTAGATTTTACAGATCCTTATTTATTTTTTTATTTATTTGTTTATTTATTCATAAATTTATTTATTTATTTATTCATTTTGCAAATTTCTTTGAAAGTGCTATTTTTCTCAAATAATTATTAATTTTTGAATATTAGTCTGTATCGTTTTTTTTTATTTGCATAAATTCATGTTCAGCAATATTCATTGGATTTATTTATATTACTGAATATATATATGCAGTAATATCGCATAGCTTCAGCGATATTCACTGAAATTTTAATGATGCAATTTGCAATCGAATAAATAGAACGAATCGTTTTTAAAATATAAGGAATATCGAATTCTTTTTATTGACTAATTTCCTATCGTATTTTTCCTATCGTGTTGAGGCGATTTTCAATAATTCTTCTTGAGCAGTCATTAAATGAGAAATATATTTTCCCACTGAATCAATTTTCCAAATTATTTTACTTCTTTTGCTAAAATTTTTTTTTGCTGAAATTCCATCAAAATTTTTCTGAAATTTCTCAGGTGGTCGGAGTTAAGGTTATTATAGAATATTTCCACTTTAACAAAAATTATTTAAAGAACTAAATAATATTAGCGAACGAAATTCGAAAACGATTTAAATTGGGAATTAGTCCTAACTAACGATCCCCAACTTTTTCTTTTCTTTTCATCGCTGAATTATGCAATCACCTGAGGGCATTTTTTAGCCTGTTATTAAACGACGTCATGCAGTGAAAATGACTGCAAATTTTAGTGTGTAAATTTACTCACTTCGATAATCCCCGTTGGTTTACATTGGTCTTAGATGATTCGCCGATGAAATCCAACATATTTCGTTATTTCACCAATACTACTTCGTATAGACCGAACTTTTTGGTTGCGGAGATGTCGAAAAAAAAATTAAAGAAGACAGGATATGATAGCTTGCTTATCGATTAGTCTTTAAGCCTCGAAGAAATTTTTTTTTCTTAAATTTTTCATTCATTCATTCATCTCGTTAGATAAATTAAAACCCCAATTAATGATCCCAAATAATTCACCAACGAAAGCATTTCCTGTCAATAAATGATGAATTTTACTAATAATTTTGAATTTTTCAAAATTCAATTGTGAAATTTTTCATCAAAAAAAATTTAATTCGATATATGGAATTCGATTCGTTTTTTTTTTTGCCAAATTTTCATTCGCTGCTTAAGAGGCATTCGCTCATCGTTTCTTCACTTCCCTTTTCGATTCTTCAACTTCTTTTGTTCTATAAACGAAAAGAACTGCAACGAATAAAACATTTAAGAAGATTCTCAAGGAAACAAATTGAACTTCTTTCAGAATTTTAGAAAAAAAAATTCTCGAATGAAAAAATTTTGTCTAAATTTCATAAAAATTGGCCTGAATTTCTTGTTGAAAAAAGTTTATTTTATTTTATTCAAATTCAATGAAAAGAATTTGCCTTATTTCATCTAAATTCAGTGGGAAAAATTTTGTTTGATTTTATTTAAATTCAGTTTTTTTTCTTAGGAAATATTGAGCATAAAATTTGTCGAATTTTTAAATTTTACATTGATTTTTAAGAAGAATTCAATGTCAATATTTAATTTTTCTTTTCACATTTACTGTTAATAGATTCGTTCTCTTTTTTTAGAGGCAACAAGTTTTTTGAATAGCAATTCAAAATGACAATTTTCCTGTCTAATCATATTAATAAACCACTGAAACTGGTATATCGATGCTTCTTTCCCAACACATAGATATATTCTCTCTTCTTTATTACATTCCACTCACCGTTCGTCGATTACTTCCACTCAATTTCTATAAAAATTCGTTTCTTCCAACGTTTTATTTTTGAGGAAAATTGAAAAAATTTGATTGCATCTTTTTTTTCGAATTGGTCGATCGCACATTATTGGTTGAAAATTTTGGAATTTCAGAATGAAATTTTTCTTTTTTTTTCAATTTTACAAAAAAATTAGTCATATTATAATTCACGTTTACATGGCATAAAATCTTCGAAATAGATAAANTATATATAGAATGTTATGGTACTGTATAATTTTAAATGAGCACTAATAGTGAGTGTGAATTACAATTTAAGTGTGTATAGTGTGATAACCGTTAACGTTGAAGCTTAACGAGTATGTTTCGTTCGAAAAATGGACAACATTGGTTGTATAGCGCTGATGTGAAGTGAAGTGGTGTCTATCGATTCTTGGGGGGCACCGCCCGTTTGGCTGTCTGTCTGATTGACTGAATGAGGCTGGTTGGTTGCTTGGCCAACTTGCACGCTGCTTAGATCTATTGAAAGTGGGGAAACTTTACACCAAGCTAGAACTCTTCAAATTTCTTGTCTTCTAACTTGTTTGTTTGCTTTACTCACCCATCCCCCTCACCACTCATACACCCCCAGCACCCTTCCCCACATATTCCTCCTTATCCTCTCGTTTATTTTTTTCAAGTTTGTTCAATATTGCTCGAATAGCAGCCAGCCCCATTTTTCAATATTTTGCTTGCTATGCGTGACGCGCCTATTTGGGGCGTGCGTTTTTTGTGTATGTGTGTGTGCGTCAGCTTTGTGCATAAATGGCCCATCTAGCACTCTAGCACTTCTCTTCCATTCCCAAAATTTTTTTTTCACCTTTATTCCACTTAAAAGAAATGTCTATAGTTTTGAGGGTTGTTTGAAATTTGTTATCTTATTATTAATTTAGTGTAGCTACCATATCCTCATTTAGAAGCCATTACCCCACATTCTTTCACACCTAACTTGTTACTTCATTTTATAATTGAAAAAACTTTAGCGTAGCTATATAGAATCTGTTGAAAATAAACATAATTTACTATGAATATATATATATATATATATATATATATATACATTTACTTATTTGTTTGCTTATATTTACATTTGTATTTATTTAATTTTATTTTTACTTTTATTTTTAATTTTATTTATTCATTTATTCATTCATTTATTTATTTGTTTATTTATTTAATCATTTATTGCATAGAAAATTCCGTTTATTTTTAATCAATTTAATTAAAAAATATTGTTGCAATGTTCTTTTATTTTCTTTATTTATATTATTGTAGTATAGAATGACATTCTTGACATGTTGATAGTATATATGTGTTGCAAATGTATATTAATTTATCGCGTAATATCGATGTCGTCCTTCATCGTTTTACTTCTATTCGCGTTACACTACCTAGACGACAATCAATTTCGATCGTTGAGCGAATAACTTTATTAGGATACTTGCAATTTTGCAGCAATAAAAATGCAAACAAATTAGTTTTCTGTTTTTATCTCTTTTCTAATTCTGTCTTACGGTATATGCTACGGTATAGTACAGTAGGATGCGGTATAGTATGATGCAATACGGTATGGTGTTGTATCTATGTTAGTTAATTAGATGATTTACCGTAAATGTTTTATTCTTTCTACGCATTCTTATGTTTTGAAAAATTTCATTCCTCTTTTTTTCTTTTTTTTTCTTCTTACTTACGGGGTTATAAACATGCGTAAAGGCATACCTCTTTATATTTATGAACTTACGTCTGCTTATCATTGTTGATCTTTGCGCTTCTTTCTTCTTTTTTTTTTTTCTATTTTAATGTGGTCATTGATTTTTTTTTTGTTTGCTTTTATTTTTGAATTATTGCAGGAATATTTGAATGCTGATTGATAATTGATCAACTTATCGATAATTCACCTTAAATCACTCTGAAGATTCATTTCAAGTTGGTATAGTTTTTGAGAAGTCAATTTTGGGATCCCTATAAATATTTTTTCTTTAATTTAAAAAAAAAAAATGGTATATGCAAAAGAAAATTCACAATTTTCATTTCAGTTATATTTTTTGCAAAAAAGTTTTTTTTTTATTATTTCATGTAGTTTTTTTCTTTGCAAAAATTACCATATGGCCATCTTATGGTTATTTATGCGATGAGGTAAACTATACTTTTTGAAAGTCTGTGTGCGTAGTTTAGAGTTTCGCACAGATGTTCGCAATATCTGAAATGTCTTAGAAATTTGAAAATAGTGGCTCCCACTACCTCTTCATTCCCTCTCTACTCCCCTCTTCCTCTCCCTCCCCCCTCTCTGCCCATTCCTCTTCTTTCTTAACTAATCCCCTTGGTCTTGTATTCAACGAATTATAATATCCATAAAACAAAAAAACAACTAAATCGGAGTTGAAGAGATCTGAAATTAAATGAATTTTTTTTTCTTCAGAAATTCCTACTTTACAATCGTTGAAAAATGTTCGTTTCTTCAATATTTTTTTCGCCGATTAAATTTCCCACATTTATCAAAAAAACAACGCTGCCATATGTTGAAACGTTTGCACTTTAAAAACTAAAAGTTTTCTATTTTATAAATTTTAAACGTTACATTAAAAGGCTATCAAATCTGTATGTTCAACGCAATTCATTGTTTACAATTTGTTAAGCAAATATGATTACTTTATTTATAATTTTAAAGTAAACTATAAGCTCTACTTTTCGCGTTTTAGTAAATTTTAATCCTTTGTATCAGAACAAATTCAATTTTTTATTTTTTGGTTTCCAAAAATGATCAATAATAATAATAAAAATAATAATAATAGTAATAATAGTAATAACAATAGTAATAATAGTAGTAATAATAATAATAATAATAATAATAATAATAATAATAATAATAATAATAACAGTAGTAATAATAATAATAATAATAGTAATAATAATAATAATCCCCCAATTCTCAACATTTAATTAGTTTTATATAGATGAGTAAATAATTGAATTAATTAGTTAATTAAATGTGGGAATGAATTTTTTACAGAAAATTATAATCGATAAATATTCAATGATATGAGTGAATATTGAGCTGATTAGTTGACTAATTGGATCTGCAATGAATAGAATAAATATTTAATTGAATTGATTAAATAGAAATTTGGTGGGCGAATAATTGACTATTGGAAACATGAAAATAGACAAATATTTTATTCATTCATTTATTTATTTGTTTATTTATTTAATCATTTATTGCATAGAAAATTCCGTTTATTTTTAATCAATTTAATTAAAAAATATTGTTGCAATGTTCTTTTATTTTCTTTATTTATATTATTGTAGTATAGAATGACATTCTTGACATGTTGATAGTATATATGTGTTGCAAATGTATATTAATTTATCGCGTAATATCGATGTCGTCCTTCATCGTTTTACTTCTATTCGCGTTACACTACCTAGACGACAATCAATTTCGATCGTTGAGCGAATAACTTTATTAGGATACTTGCAATTTTGCAGCAATAAAAATGCAAACAAATTAGTTTTCTGTTTTTATCTCTTTTCTAATTCTGTCTTACGGTATATGCTACGGTATAGTACAGTAGAATGCGGTATAGTATGATGCAATACGGTATGGTGTTGTATCTATGTTAGTTAATTAGATGATTTACTGTAAATGTTTTATTCTTTCTACGCATTCTTATGTTTTGAAAAATTTCATTCCTCTTTTTTTCTTTTTTTTTCTTCTTACTTACGGGGTTATAAACATGCGTAAAGGCATACCTCTTTATATTTATGAACTTACGTCTGCTTATCATTGTTGATCTTTGCGCTTCTTTCTTCTTTTTTTTTTTTCTATTTTAATGTGGTCATTGATTTTTTTTTTGTTTGCTTTTATTTTTGAATTATTGCACGAATATTTGAATGCTGATTGATAATTGATCAACTTATCGATAATTCACCTTAAATCACTCTGAAGATTCATTTCAAGTTGGTATAGTTTTTGAGAAGTCAATTTTGGGATCCCTATAAATATTTTTTCTTTAATTTAAAAAAAAAAAATGGTATATGCAAAAGAAAATTCACAATTTTCATTTCAGTTATATTTTTTGCAAAAAAGTTTTTTTTTTATTATTTCATGTAGTTTTTTTCTTTGCAAAAATTACCATATGGCCATCTTATGGTTATTTATGCGATGAGGTAAACTATACTTTTTGAAAGTCTGTGTGCGTAGTTTAGAGTTTCGCACAGATGTTCGCAATATCTGAAATGTCTTAGAAATTTGAAAATAGTGGCTCCCACTACCTCTTCATTCCCTCTCTACTCCCCTCTTCCTCTCCCTCCCCCCTCTCTGCCCATTCCTCTTCTTTCTTAACTAATCCCCTTGGTCTTGTATTCAACGAATTATAATATCCATAAAACAAAAAAACAACTAAATCGGAGTTGAAGAGATCTGAAATTAAATGAATTTTTTTTTCTTCAGAAATTCCTACTTTACAATCGTTGAAAAATGTTCGTTTCTTCAATATTTTTTTCGCCGATTAAATTTCCCACATTTATCAAAAAAACAACGCTGCCATATGTTGAAACGTTTGCACTTTAAAAACTAAAAGTTTTCTATTTTATAAATTTTAAACGTTACATTAAAAGGCTATCAAATCTGTATGTTCAACGCAATTCATTGTTTACAATTTGTTAAGCAAATATGATTACTTTATTTATAATTTTGAAGTAAACTATAAGCTCNTATAATAAATAGAATTTTTTCTTTTTTTGAAAGTAGAGTATTGTAAAAAAATCATTAATGATATATAGAATATGTGGTTTATTCTAGTTACTAGATCCATAGTGGTCGTTCTTAAGCGTTAAATTAATAACCGTACTAAGCGCGGATAGATCAAACCGGAAAGCGGTCGAGTGGTTAGATTGTTAGCCTAATCCGGATCGGGTCAGGCTCAGCTTCATATATTCAAAGATTGAATGTGGTTCCGGTTGCGGTCTAGGCTCAGTTAACCGAAACCTTAGGTGAATACAAATAATATTTGAAGTAATTTTTGAATGCATTATTTATTTATTAAAAAGTATAATACAACAATCCCTCTAAAAAGTAATATGTAAATGAGCGGAAATTCAAAGCGGAAACTTAAATATATTTGATGGAAACCTCGAGGTTATTTGCAGCGGCAATATTCTAGTTGAATGTTTTTGAAACATCTATGAGTTGAGTTCCGGTTTCCAATTTTGGGAAACAGTTTTATAGACAAGTTATTATTTGGGCTAAGAATCCCAATGGTTATGGATTAATCGCTTATGGTTTTCAAGGGGGCTTTAATTGAAAGAAACAGTTTCATTTATAGTAATACCGATTATGTTTCCCAATGTTCAGTAAGATATAATAACCTAATAAAATGTTTCGAACGTATAAAAGCAATCCCAATAGGAGAAAAGAGGGGGCACCAAAATATGAAAGGGAAAAAAGGAGAGAAGTGAAGAAAAGAGAAGAAAGATAAGAAAAATATGCGCTATTTTTATCACCCTTTCTCTCATGAGGGGGTTTTATTGCACGCAATACGGTATGTTCTGGATGAAGTTGCCGTTCGCAGCAAAATTCGCTAGGAATGCGAAAAAGACGAGTGGAACGATGTTTGCGCAACCAACATTTTTCATACAAATAACGCCATCTCGTAAAGGTTTCGTATTGTTCGCATAACATTCTCTGCAAAAGTGATTATCGATTGGTGTATTGTTCAGTTTGATTTGTTATAAGGCGCTTATAAATTACTTAGATCATCTTTACGATACTGTATCCTCATGATACTGTGGAAATCGCGTCGAATGTCATTGATAGGGATGAATCAGAATTGAGCTACAATAAAAAAAAAACATTTGATTTGTGCCCTATAATAGATGAGTTCCTAATCATTAAACATTATCTCATCTGCCTTGTTTAGTTTATGATAGTAGCATAATCTCCTCTGTCCTTTGCACTGTTTGCTAGATAACCTCGTACTACCTGTGTTGTGATTCTGAAACCGTAATCTTTCAAACTGTAACCATAGTATTACTGTATCGTCGATCTAAACTAGTTAATTACTGTAACCGAATGCAAGCATCGTCAATATATACTTAGGTAAAGCATAGGCGTTTTGAGGTGTATTCCTAAGCTAAAAGTGTTGAAACCACTCTAGCGCTTGCAAAATGCAAATTTTTACGGCTTATCGAATCAATGCGCAATATTTTTCATCGTCTCTTTAAGCTGTATTGGTCGTTTCATACGATTTAAAGTTTATTCAGCTGTTTTATTTCCCAATATACTTTTACGCGCAAATACATAATGAATGGTTGATTTGAATGTCCACTTTGAAGAGATTCGTCTGCTATTATTTCAATTTATATTTATGGATTTATGGAATCTAACACCATCAAACATAGATATTCGATCGTAGACACACATACCTGACTCTCAGATATGGAAGAGATCGACCTTCAGACCTAGATGTTTGACTATTCAGAATGAAGAAAACGCGAATAGGTGTTTAAGAAATGCTAAAGGGTTTTTTTTTTTTGATAGAGGTGACTGACTCATTGTTTATTCGATTTAAAAAATTACTCTTGTTATCTATAGTCGTCATTATTGAATCTGAATCACCTGTTTAAAAATTCCATTATGGCAACTACCTTTATCACCTTCGCACCCTCTGTCTCTCCTCACCCCCAATTCCCTCTCCTTCCCCCTTCTTCTATCTCCCTCCTTCATAACCTTCACTTCCAAAACAAGCCATTGGAGGGATATGTTGGATTTCAACTTAATAGAGCAATAGGGCTTTCCTGTGTTATCTTAACTGCAATCTACTCTGTAACAAAAATAAAAAGTCATTTAGTAATTTGTTATCGTTAAGAAGTAGGGACAGGTTTCGCTAACGCGGTCTATATCAATACCAGCATAGAAAGGCCATATATTTCGAGTTATTGAATTAAAAGACGAGGGCAGGGGAACAGTGCAGAGGTCGGAGGGGATGGGTGGTCCCATATTTTCAGAAATGAGTGAAGGATGCATTTGAATTTGGGGGGGTTATATATATATATATATATATATATATACATGTAATTTTGCAATTTCCACAGTTCCAAGATTTATGCTTTCGTATGATTCGTAATAGGTGATTTAATTAACCCTAAGGTTTGTGATTTGTGGTTGTTTTTTTTCAAATGATGTGGTGATGGATTTCAAATGGTTTGCCACTGTTTAGATGGTAGGGCATCTATGAGTTGCAGAATGTGTGGAAATATTGAAAATTCCTTTCACATTCTTTTATGTTTGATTGGTTCATTCATATTCTCTTTCTTTTTTCCCTCTCTCTCTTTTTCTCTCTCTCCCTCTCTCTTTCTCTCTCTCTCTCTCTCTATTCCTGTTTGCATTCAATCGTCATCACTCGTTGAAGTGTTCAACATTATTTTTCCCCACTGAACAGTAAATAAGTTTCTAAGTTTACACAAAAATGTGGGAAGTTTATAACTGTGCACTATTCATTATTCACAATAAAATGGGTAAAAAATTGAACGGATAAAGAGAAGGGAAGGGGAGGGGTGAGGAGAGGTTAAGGGGAAATATACAAAATCTTGAGACGATAGACATCAATTCTCTTCTATTTCGTTTATTTATATGTTTTCTCTGATTATCTTCATTCCGATTGATCAGTATTTTTTTTTCTCGTTTTCTCTGATTATCTTCATTTCATACGGTCAGTATTTTTTTTTTAATTTTTCAATTTGGATTTCCATGAAATATACATTTTTATAGATCTTTTAGGTATCAATGCTGTAATCAATCAATACATATATTACCTTTGCAAAATAATTAAAACCTCATCGATGTTGAATTATTTTAAAGTTCTTTCCACGAAATTGAATCCTATCTATAGTTGATTGTTTTTCTTTCTTTTTTTTTGATGTTTTATTCTTCATTTCTTTGTAAACGCCTCTTCAACCGAATGCCATCTGTGGTTTGATGTTTATCTCATCTATGAATTCGGTATAAATCCGGCAAAACAATGATTAATCCAGAAATCTGAGTGACAAAATGTACCGGAAACGAGCATCAGAAAATACCGGAAAATCAATTGATTCCGATTTATTCCGGAAATCTATCGTTCATCATTTTGCAGTTGTTGTTCATGATTCTCTCGATGTAAAGGGATGATTATGGTTGTTTTTTTTTTTGGATTCCGGTTTTTATTAATTCGCATTCCGATTATCATTTCTAGTAATTTGACTGTTTATTTCATTTTTTTTAATCGATTAATGCTCAAAAACGTCAACTATATTCGAAAGAATCGAATTTAATCAGAATCTTTATAGAGTTAATGACCTCGTTGTTATAGTTAAAAACCAAAAGCGATCTCTCGCTAAAGGCATAATTGTGTTATATTATTTGATATTGACGTTGCCATTAAGCAGCAACACTCAGTGTTGCTTATTCATTGATTTGTTATAGCTAGATGAACACCCCCGTGGCAAAAAAAAAAAAAACTTAAGCAATGCATAAGGCTATTTTCGAAAAGCAATTTAACATTTTCATATTTTTAATATTCTGATGTCCCCCCTTCTCCCTTCACCTCACCCCCACTCAACCTAATATGTATCCTATTCAATCACTGCCATATACATTCCATATAACAAAAGCCGAAGGCATATATTCATAGCTGATGATCCCCAAAAAAATAAGGAAAGGATGTGTCATTACAAACTATAGCTAAAGAAGGTTGCAAGAATCAAGTTAGAAATTTTTTCCACTCTTTCCTGCTCAAAATTTTCTATATATTCTTTCCTATTCATTCCTCAACCCTTTACCTCCCTCATCTTACTACCCACCCACCTCAATGCGCAGTGAATTAGATGCAAATATGGATGTGTGTTGTGTTGGTGCTCTAAGAGGAGAGAGACTCATCTGTTATGCAATCGGGTGAACGAAATGCGTTGTTCTGCTTTGCCATACACAAAACGCCTTATTCATTTAACGGCCCTCTATCGTATTCTGCCGTTTGTCTATTCACTTTGGCCGATTGTGCAGCCGGCTAACAATAATACCCCAACGAACACTTGCATATATTTGTTATTCATTGCTTTATTATTTCGATTATATATTTTATTTTTTATTTTTCTGTTTTTTTTTTCAAATATTTAACTGAAAATATTATATCATTTTTCAATGATATTATAATATTTATTGATGATGTTGAGAGCAGTACAGTAATGGTCGGGTGGGAATTTTCTCTAGCGAGTCACCAATATGCGGATGTTTTTTTTTTTTGTAATATAGGTTCCGTTTTTATGTAAAAAAATCCTCTGAAGGTTTCAGTAGTGAAATTAAATGATTATTACTTTTAAGTATACATTTTACCTCAAAAAAACTAGTTTTAATAAAGTAAGAAACTAATAATAGAAAGAATTGGTCTCTTACTTTACTAAAACTCTATTTTGTGCTCTCATCAAAGAAAGAGTAGAGTGGAATGTTGCTGTTATATACGGCAATATGTATTTTGGTTTTGCCGTAACAACGTTCACATAGTTGTGCTATTGTGCACGCTAAAGGGATTGATTATGGGAGTGTCCTTCGATGCCACTGTGGGAAGTCTTTAGGTGGAGTATATAGCGCACGTTTATGATGACAGCTGTCTGTCACTTCTACCCCTTTCCCTCCACCCACTACCCTATCCCCCATCCCTCAATGTCTGTCTCTCCTCAAACATCTGCTATTTTTGTTTCTCCACTTTTTTGGAGGAAATATTTGAAGAAATTCAAAACTTTATTTTAATTTGTCTTCACTATCACATTTTTTTTTCCACCGAAATAGAGGTTCATTTGTTGAATAATAATTCGAGATGAAATAAAGACGCAAAGTTTATTTATTGATAGAAGTTTTATTAATATTTTTTTCTTTTTTTCTCATGCCATATTATGGTATAATATATAGGTAGTGTTGAAATTTGCTCTGATTTTATCTTTGATTGCCTGCTTATCATAATTTTTTACATATCAGAACATTTTCATTATCTTCACTAAAAAATTTTTTTTCATGCTTTCTATTTTTCAATATTTTTCTTATAGATTTTCACATATTATTTTTCAGTATTTTTCATTTTATTGCTTTTTTTTGCAGATTATCCTTTTTTATTCAAATATTTGTATATTTTAGGCAACAAATATATTAAAAAAATGATTTCCTTTGGAGCAGGATCAGCTTTATTCCAATTACGAATTATTATTGAAATTCTCTTCTTTTTTTTTAAGTTTTTATTTTGCATATTTCAGGTTACTTTATGATTGTTCTTCCTTTCGAATACCGGACGTCAAGATATCTAGAACGTTAAAATTCATTTTGTTCTCATATTTGCGGGTTTTTTTCCTGAAATTTTCTAACTACCATAAGCCTGTTCATTGAAGTCTTTACTGAGGAACTCGAAAAAAAATGGATTTATTTTTCCCAATGTGATGTGCTCTTCCTTGAGAGATGCCCAAAAAATGATTTATCGATTTCTTTGAAGAAGCTAATGTCTCGACTGACCAAAAGTCTTGTTAATTGGATGTAGGATATATTTGCATTGTGCAAAATTCATTTTTATAGCTTTCGTTAGGATTTTTCGTTGTATATGTTGGTGTATATCGGAGCGGTTTTGTCTGTCGATGACGTGTATGTTGGTGTATGTCGGAGCGGTTTTGTCTGTCGATGACGTGTATGTTGGTGTATGTCGGAGCGGTTTTGTCTGTCGATGACGTGTATGTTGGTGTATGTCGGAGCGGTTTTGTCTGTCGTTGATGAAAATGTTGGAAAATATCCGAAATTGAAGGCGATGACGACCGACATAGCCGTGCGAGGGCACGACTACAACGGTCGCATTGAGGACTACGATGAGTACGATGAGAACTCGTCGGCTAGATTGTTCGAACGGTCACGGATCAAAGCACTTGCTGGTCGGTTTTATTCATTCTTTTTTTTTTCTTTCGTCATTAAGGTTTCTGCATCTCTATTTGTACCTATTTATTTTCATTCATCAAGCAATTTTGCGTACATTTAAATTTATGCTTATATGAGCACCGATCTTGTTTTTTCCCGGCGGAAATGACTTAATTATGAGTTGAGCGGAGGGGGGGTTATAAATATTTTGCGTACGGTCCTTAATAATCATATTCAGAAACTAATTGCAGCATTATAGCTGCAGTGAGCAGTTCACTGAAGTGATGTAATGAATACATCGGAAATAGAAATATAAGAGAGGCAGTGATGACATATTTCGCCGTTGAATATTTCCTATGGGAATAAAATTATAATTAGTTGGTCGATATTGAAGTTTTTCGAGATATGCAAATTCTCGAAACTTTATGCTAATTTTTTTCAGCTGATTATCAGTTAGACTTATCAAGCTTATTTTGAACATTGTATTTGTGTAATTGATCTTTGTTATACTTTCTTATCTTTTTTTTTAAAATAAAATACATTTTCCCCAAATTTTTAGGTAAATAATTTTTAGATGTTTCTAAGTTTCTACTGTGCTAAAAAATTTGAATACAATATTCATTGGTCGAATGCCGTTGATGATCGTTTAAAATGAATTGAAAACTGGTGACTTTGAATGGAAATTGGCATTTTTGCAGCTATTTTACGTTTGAAGGGTTGACAATAAAAAGTTAATTCCTTTAAAATCTCTTGTAAACGTTAAATTTTTTTGTTGAAAAAGGGTGTGATAATCTCGAGTTATAAATAAATTTTTAAATTGAAGTTTTTCCATTTGATGGTTTTTTCTAAGGCTGGAAAGTCTAGCGTTGCAACGAGACTTTTTAAGCTTTGCGACAAAAATTCCATTTTGATTTCTTTTTTTTTCTTTTTTTTTGAATTTGAGTTTTTTTTTCAATAGAAAGGACATGTGGAAGAAAGTTTTATCATTCATTAGATTGTAATTGAAATGCTAAAATCTTTTCTCAAAAAATTTCAATTTTCTCCTACACTTGAACTACTAACCTACGTGACGTGATAGGGGGAGGGGGGAGGGAAAGGGGGTAAGAGAAATGAAGTTGTGAAAAACAATAGGCGCACAGATGCATATTGAAAGGTATGCTGCAGCTGTCACAAAAAAAAATAAAATAAAAATTAAAAGCCGACAAATATGCAATCGCGGAGTCGCAGTTATTTTCCACTGATAAGGAACCATTGACATATTCGATTGCATTCTGCTAGAGCGCATACGTAATGTTTGTGGTGCTTACCGGTGACACGCACTTAATTGTCAGCCGGTTGTCACGATGGTAGATCGAAATGATGAGTTCGCGCAACGGATTCGTACTATTCTCAAAGAAACTACCGATGATATTGCAAATCTTCGAGCCTATGTTTCTAGCAGGCCAACTGCCATGTCGTATGTTACGCAGTCTATCAAACCTGTGAGTGGCGATAGAAGTACCGTCGTCCCATCGCCAAATACTGGAAGAATGGATTCCAGTCTGAGTACTTTGTCCTCTCCACTGATCAGAAGTAGGCCTTCATCTACGATCGTGAGTCCTCTTGCTGATGTCGCACTACACCGACATTCATTGAATGCAGATTACCGTCGTGACGCAAATGGTGCTACGGAAACTGGACAGGTCTATTCGTCTGTGACCGGAAGTGGGCAGTATTTCTCATCCCCAGTAGGGCATTCGATTCTGTTGCCCACACAGCTTTCACCATCACAAGGAGGTGTTTTAGAGGAGAAGAAACAATCCTCTGCGGAGATTGCAAGCAGTTCAACAGACATGAGACAGTCATCACCTCTTTCACGTTTCGGTACTATTTCATCAGTGATGCGGAGTCCTGCTTCGAACACAAGATACTTACCTTCATGGGAAATCCGAAGTACGCCAAAGAGTGTAGATCGGTGTGCATGCTTTGATGTTCCTATTACTATACGATCGCCCTATGAAACCAAACAATCGTTACAAACAACTGAAGTTGTCGACGAAGCACCTTTAAGGGAAGCTACAGGTGCTTTTGGCAAGTCGACATTATCATCAACAAAAGAGAGGGTTACAGCTAATGGTGGCACTCATTCATCACCAGTGGGAAGACTTCCTGCAAATATTCAACAAACGGTACGTCTTTCTGAGGGGGAAATTATGCCCTCTGCAGAGAGCATTCCTCTGACTGGTGAATCAACTTATAAATGTGGTCGAGATTCCAGAAGTTTACCATGCTGGCCCCCATCAATCATGACAAATACAATCAGCGTTAAACTTGAAAAGCCTGGACGGAATCCAGTGGATATGCAACAAATCTTACAGATTCGTGATTCTGAATTAGATTTACTAAAGAGGAGCAATGACCTTACATTTCAGAAGCTTGATTCTGCGGTATCTATCGATCACGCTTCATTAGGACTTGCAATGGCAACGTCAGAAGGTTTAATCCGCTCTTTCCGGCCTTCTGTTGCGGAAGTTAAGCGATCAAATCTATCGTCACCACATTCTGAAGTTGCCGTTGTTGAACAGGCTAATTTACCATCATGTTCAATGGAAAAGGAAAACTCGCTTAAAAGCGATGAGTTTATTGTGATCCCACGTTCTACAGTCGTTGAAACACAGAAACCACCTACTGCATCTAAAAGGCATTTTGCAGTCGCTTTTAGTGATTCGGCCTCCTCGACAATGCAAAGGACTGAGACAAAAGATAAGGCATTTCACGTGCACTCTTATCAGTATGTTCCATTGCATGCTGATAGGCAGAGTGATAATGCTGTTGGAAACACCACAAGAGGTGATGCCCAATATCAATCACCTTCGCTTCCCGAAGGATTTCCTGTGATGCTCGAACGGGAACTGCTCATTTCCACCCCAGATACTTCTACCACTGTGATCGGTGCACAGAAACCACCAACTATTAGTGAGAGGACGTTGGTTATGCGTAATGAACAACTACCTCATTCATTGAAAGAATCTTATGTAAATGAAAAGAAATCCTTAATCAGAGTTGCTGACATGGACTTCGAACAGCTGTCACCTTTATTAACTGAACAATCATGCATCGACATTGATGGAAAGCGTTTTTCATGTCCTTCATTTACAGCATCCTTACCTGTGGATATCGTAAGCGCTTGGTCACTCAATAGAACATTGCCTTCAACGATTACTGGGGATTCTTATTCATCACTTTCTAAGGCTTCCGAACTGGATTCTGAAGCATATTTTTTCTCAAGAGCTCCAGAATCCTCTGCGAAATCACTAATACCACCCATATCAGAAGTTCAAATTCCTAAAGACGATCGTCTGCCTTCATTTGTGCCTTTACCAAGCGTGCATCAATGCTCCCAACCAAGAACGATTCGTTCCGAAGCAACAATAGGTCTTTCAACAGCTCCATTTGTTTCTGAAATCATTATCGAGAGGAAGGTAACCGATGGGACTCCTTCCGAGTCACCACGTGATGCTGTGACTTCAGCTAGTCTTATGTTGCATACTTTACAGAAGAATGGCAAAGCAATGGAAACTTCTTTCACTAAGATCCCTAACGTAGACGGGAAGCAGTTTCGGTCAACACTGACCTCAGGTCAGTCTCAAGCATCTGAGGGGTCAGTCTCGTTTCCTGATTCGACTTGTGCTAAAGAAATGGTATTATCACGGCAGCAACGGCCACCCATTGTCTATCCTCGTCAGATTACACGAACTAACACTGTGATAGCAGATGAGCAAATTCGTTCATCTGCTGCATCAGTAACATCTGAACTCCTAGCGAAGCATATGACGTCATTTCCGGTGTCGGATACACCATCAAACGTGCGTTCCTCTTTACCGAAAATCGACTCCTCTTCAAGCGATGCGAATCCGATCTCTTCTTCGAAATATCTTTTTGGTAGCCCATCCACAAAATCTATGCCATCACAAGTATGTTTAATTCGAAAAACGATTACTAAACCTTCATGCTCGAATGGGGCGATGCAATCATCTTCGCTTACTTCCAGCACTGGCATAAATAGCTCATCTTCGCACTCAACCGTGAAAATCGAGTATGGAAGCATCGACAAATCACCTAATCAAACCAATATTTCCGATTCGCAAGTGAGAATAACCTCACCTACCTCAGGATCAGAAATTTCTGGATTGGAAATTAAGCGAGTTGCTTCACCTATATCCGATGGTGCTATTGGAAAGTCTTTAAAAACCTCAATCCATCTGGAGTCAGTTGGCCTGAAACGATGGGAGAACTCATCGAAAGAAGATTCAGCGGCAGTTCCATCAACGCAATTTTCTTCATTGTATACTAAACGGCTCACTTCAATCGATCAAAAACATTTGCGGCTATCGGCATCAACTGATAGCTGCATTAAGAGATCATCAGCAAAAGATTTTACCACTACTACAAAACAAATATCACCTCCATCATCGTTGAATATACAACAATTTTCACCTATATTTACTAGAGATTCTAATTTATACTCACCGAATAGTCGAATCGATGATGGGGATTCACCATATGGTATACATAGCAGTGTTATTGAATCGAAAATTCGCAATCTACAAGGTCATTATATGCAAATTTCCTCTTTTTTTTTAAATTATCATTTTGCATCGAATTTATTACTGGATAATTTTTATATGATATAATAATATTTTTTTAGTATTTATTAATAGATACTAACTTTTATCTGTGAAAATTTGAATTTTTTTTTTAGTTAAATAAATAAATCTATTCAAGGCAATTTTTCCGCTCAGATATTTAAGGTATATTAATAAAATAAGATATATATTTATAGACGAGCGTGAGAACGTACAGAAGAAGACATTCACAAAATGGGTCAACTCGCATTTGGTACGTGTTAATTGTAAGATCCACGATCTCTATATGGATATGCGCGATGGCAAGATGCTCATCAGACTCTTAGAGGTGTTGTCTGGCGAACGACTGGTACGTTAATAGTTGATTATTTTATTTTATTAACTATTAATAATTAAACAATGTGAATTTCAACATTAATATTTTATTTATTTTAATTATATAAATATGCAGATAATTTTTATGATGAACTATTTTATAAGTATATAGGTAAATTTTATGGTTAAAACCAAAATTTCAAATCGTTTCGCCTCGAAATTCGATGTGAACTTGTACTCTCAGTTGAGATGTTTTTAATCTGGCTAAGAGAATGATCTTACTTTCATAGAAAGTTCTCTCTTATCAATTCGCATATTTCATATAAAATATCTAGCATAAAAAATCTTCGAAATTTCTACTACTTCATTGAATGAAGCAGAAAACTACAGAAATTAATTTCTCAAGCGTGAGCTTGAGCTCGAGCTTTCATTTCTAAAAGATTCTCTTTCTAGAAGATTAGATGATTATTTAGAATGAAATGCCTCGTATATATGTGTGATTGGTGATGCGTTATGAGGGGATTTGATGGAGTGTGAAAAATTGCTGAAGCAGTTGCGCTTTTGAAATCTCGAATAGCGTAATAAACGATTCGCATCATTGTGCCATCAATCAGTGACCATCCCTGCAACCAATGTTACCATTAGAACGTTTTCTTAAGAAATAGCGAAGCCTAAAGTGTTCAAATTTTTAGGGATAATATGGGGTTTAAGGTTATATAAATAATTATCGTATAGTCTTTATTATTACCCCCTCCCCTCTCCCCCTTCCTTCTGTTGTCTTCAGTAAATATTCCATGGATTTCTGATGGATCAAATAATCGCTGAGCAGATTAACCTTTTTCGAATATATAGAACTTGAAAAGTGAGGCACACATATTATTTATTAATCTAGTAATATGTGAAATTTCGCCAAAAAAAATAACGTCTGCTACCTTCAATAACCATTTTCTTTCGCGAATTGGACAAAAATTGTAAAGCATGGGGGTTTATTTGAGGGTACATGGTATTTCGCTCCTTTCCTATTCATATTATTTATAAAATTATAGAAAATTAATAGAAAGTGGAATTTCCCCTTGCTGAGAACGTTTAGGGAAAAAACATAGCTAATTTTTGCAGGGGCTATTTTTTGCATATATATTACTAGATTAATAATAATTCAAATATATGCAAAATCGATCAAATCGGAGTTCTTTTCATAAACTTTTCTCCTTTAAATCGATGAAGCATTTCTTATCACTTCTTTATCACTCGATCTTTGTTCCATCATTTGCAATGCTGCATAATATTGCAATAAAATAATAGTAGAACATTGATAAGTTTATAAACAACAATCATATCTCTATCAAATTTGTTTTGATTGAGGCATATATGATGCAATGATATACTAATGGTATGATTTTATATTGCACTCTTTAATGAACATCTATCAAGTATTTCGAACAAAAACACCCGAAAAAAACATTCAGTGGAATTTAATATTTCTAATGCAAATATTTGGCATTTTGCCAGCTTTCTTTTTTGCAAAAATTTGTCAAAAAATTTTAAAAAAACATTCATCCATACCCATTATCGCTTTTTTTTGAGAATGTGAACAATTTGATTAATGATAAAAACAAACGAATTCGCTCACTTCCTTATTTAAACTCATTTCTTTGGAGTGAATATCCACCACTTTTTCTCATTTATTTATATATTATATTATATGTGAAATCGACGATGTATTTGAATGTAGAGCTAATCGAGTCGCACTCCTTTTACCAAAAAAAAAAAAAAAAAAATTGAAATACAAATATGTAGGCAGTTAGTTTGAAAATTACAAAAAAATTATGCTTAAGAAATATAGAAATTTTTCACCTACAATTTTTCATCTATCTTATGCTTAAATATTGAAGGAGAAGATGCGTTGTTTTTTTGTTTCTTTTTTTAAAATTTTTGTTGAAAGATTTCCCAGCAAAAGGTTGAATGGTGATACGGTAGTGTCTGCTGATTGAACTATACGGTAATAAACTATACCGTAATAAAGGGAGATAGTTGGAGATTGTTTTGCAGCCTAAGCCGACGCGGGGTAAAATGCGGATCCATTGTCTGGAGAATGTGGACAAAGGACTGCAATTTCTGCGTGACCAACATGTGCATCTAGAGAACCTCGGATCGCACGATGTGGTCGATGGCAATCCTCGACTCACTCTCGGCCTCATATGGACCATCATTCTACGCTTTCAGGTATCATTCCTCTTTTCTGGATTTCTGGATATCATATATGCAAATTTTTTGAGGCTATTCTGTGATGGAAAATTGGTTTAATTTATGTTAATTGAATTAATCGTTGCTATTGTTGGGGAGTAATAATTGAGAGAATTATTTGATAGCCACTCGTTTACATAATGTGAGCTTATGATTTGCATATTTTATTATGGACGATATTTGAACGAAATTTCAAAAAAAAAACAAATTTTTTATTTCATTACTTTTTAAATTTTTTGCAGAAAAAAAAACTTTCGAAAAAAAATTATTCGGTTTAGGCTTGCTAAATTTTGCTAATAGAATTATAGGCGAAGCTTTTAGTTGAATCATACAATGCCGACCGCTAATACAAAAATCTTAAAATTTTTTTTTTAATTGAATGTAATCTTGTGATAAATATTTATTTCTTTTAGGCAATTTGAAATGATAAAAATATATAGAGAGGAATATTTCTCTTCTTTTTATATTTATTTTATTGTATTGAGAATTTAGGCTAAATGCTGATACGAGAAGTAGTGAATATATAATTAATTAAAAAAATGTGATTGAATTAGATCGGCGACATCTGTGACTAACCCTTTGGATTGCTTAATGAATAAGCACATAGAAAATAAGAGGATATGTGTATGGGGGGATATGAGTTGTGGAATAGAATAGGATATGGCCTAGCATTTTATCTACTATCATATTCATTTGGCCCGTAATATATGAGCCAAGCGATCCGAAAAGATTGCCATTGGACTATATTGCTTTTGGCATAGACTATATCGCTGAATTTCTAGTATAAATCTCTTCCATTGAAATTAGAAGGAAAATTTATCAGTGAATAAGAAATAGAATATTCTCTATAACTACAATAAAGAATATAAATAATTAAATGAATCGTTTAGTAATCGATGCGTAAATAATCAAATAAATAGTTATATTATATCAAGGGGCAAATAATTTTTTGAAATTTTTTTCAAAAAAAAAAGAAAAGCGTTCCATTTTTGTATTTTTCTCATTTAATCACTTCTATTTTTATTCACAATAAAAATTATCATTAAAAAATTTCGTATATCGCTTATTTGCTTTTACATTTTTTGGCAATTTGTCATCTTTTTTTCATTTTTTTTTTAAAGTAAAATGTAGGTTTCGTATATTGTTTATTTGCTTTTACATTTTTTGGCAATTTTCCATCTTTTTTTTCATTTTTTCAATTGAATATAGGCTATGTTATTTATAGAAAGACATAAAGCACATTTGGATTCGTTAAAGCTATTGCAATTTTCGTTGCCGTAAAAAAAAAAGCCGCAATGGAACAAAGAAAATTTTTGAGTGTAACTACGAAGAGATTGTTTTCTTAAAAGGATTGCAAACAAATGTCAATCCACAATAGCAAATTGATTGCTCTTAAACAATGCACGATTCTCTTTGTTTCCTATACGAATACAAAACGACACTTTATGCTAGATTGTTGAAATTTAAAACTGATTGGTTCTTCATTTTAGTATTTACCCCTTCATTACTTACCCCCTCCCCTTGACCTATATTAGCTTCCTGAAATAGTCCCCCATTTATAACCCCCCCCCCCTCTCATTCATCTTCACCTCTAGCTCGTTCCCTTCTTCAGTGCTATTCGTCAATACTGCTCTACCTGCTTTATATTATCCGCTTTCATAGAAAATTGCAATTTTTTTTTTGTCATTTTTTAGTATAGATTCATTAGAAGCTATCAACTAAATCGATTTAAAACTTTTATTTTATCCTTTCTATAATTTACTAAATCCTTTACTTTTCTAATAATTGAAATAAAGTATTCAATAATAATAATTAAAATAATAGGTAAACCTGGGAAAAGAGTAATAATTATTTATTCACTAAAAGTGCATCGTTTTCTTTGTGTAATGTTTCGTAGAATTGATTAATGGGAAATGTGTTTTTGAGTGACTAGATTGGTGCTCACTTGGCTATACTATGAGAGTGTTGTAATTCTTGCGGTTCTTTTACACCAGAACTCACCCCCATTGAAAAATTCAATATATCTCTGAATAAAATAGAAATTTGTATATAATTTTTAGAAAAAAAAATTGAAAAATTGATGAAATTTTAACATATCAAATATGTTAGAATATTTACATTTTTTTTAAATATTACCGTATCGTTTTTTATAATAGAAACCCTGGGCTTCAATTTGTTTTTTTTCTAATATTTAAAATATAAACTAAAAGATTTCATTAACAGATTCAAGACATCACATTCGAAGATGCGGACAATCAAGAGACACGTAGTGCAAAAGAGGCACTGCTATTGTGGTGTCAAATGAAAACGGCTGGTTACCCGAATGTAAACGTACGTAATTTCACTACATCATGGCGTGATGGATTGGCATTCAATGCACTCATTCATAAGCATCGACCCGATCTTATCGAATATGATAAACTGCAAAAATCGAATGCATTATTCAATCTTGCGAATGCTTTCGATACTGCTGAACAACAACTTGGACTTATGAAATTCCTCGATCCTGAAGGTACATCTACTGCCGTTATTCTGGCTGTGGTTTTTCCTATGTTAATATTGGATACGGTATTGACTATCGTGAGCCTACCGTAATACCGTATTTCTGAAGTACTCATTATCTTGATTGCGGTTAAAACTCGTTATCTCGATTGTGGTTTATCCTATATTAGCGTTTAGTGCGGGTTAAACATCGGGATATGAAGTGGAAGTGGAAATTCCTATCTAAAAAATTGAGTCAAACAACATATCAGCAATCATTATACTAACGATGGCTTTCCTTGTTTGCTGTTTTGTGGTGTACAGTAATTGTTTAGTAGATCAATAATTGTTTAGTAGATCAGTAATTGTTTAGTAGATCAGTAATTGTTTAGTAGATCAGTAATTGTTTAATGGATCAACAACTGACAAAACCAGATGAGACGGCACGATATGCGCTTTTTGCATTTTCGTTTAACAAATTAACCATTACTTTTAATTGTTGGAAAATAATTGAGAAATCAACAATAATATGTACGTATGTATAATCTAACATCGATCACCGATACGAAATTCCGATCGAAAATTCGATTTTCCTACTCGTTTGTTTTTCAAAATGCCGCTCAACCAACTATTGAAATTAGTGCAAATTGTATTTTGCATATTAAGATGCTTACGGCTATTTTCAAGATTGATTAGCAACTTGAACTTTGTTAGAAGAGTCTTCCTTCCTATAGTACGGATTATATCCACCGAATGTTTGATTTTAATCGTTCTCGAGTTGAATCCATCCGACAGACAGACAGACAGACACATACATATCCACAGACATGACATCACCATAATACATATAAAACGAATGCAAAATTATGGAATGATATAAGATAAATGAGCAATTTGGGATGAGATGGACATTCTGTAGGTGGGGGGGAAGATATGGTAGAAATATATTGCAGATGTATTTCAATATACTTTGTGCTGGAACAAAAGGTTTTTGTTTTTTATAAGTTTATTCATCAATAAGCTAGTATCGCTTTATTTTTTTAAATTATTTTTCTTCATTTTCTGAGTTGGTTATCTCTTTATTGTTTCATTTTTTTAAAGCATTAATCAATTTTTGCTTTAATTATTTTATTTATTAGTAAAGTAGGCAGCCGTTCGATCTATGTTTTATCTCTTTCTCAAAGCACTTTTATCGTTCTAATAGAATTAAGAAAAAATGATAAACCGTTGAATAATATCTAAAATCGATAGCAATCTTTAAGCTTACTTTTTTTAAGTGATTATCAGTTAGTAATCAAATCTTAAGAAGAGGTTTAATTTACGTAAAAAATTCCTGATTTGATTATTTTCATTTTTCTTTCTTATGGTCCTTTAACGGTTTTTTTTGTTTTGGTTTTAACAATTTCCCCAGAATTTTCTTCCCCAAAATGAAAAAAATTTCCCAAAAGATTTCCCCAAAATCAATTTTCCCAGAATTTTTTCTTTTTTTTTTACAATTTTAAAAGTATTTTTGAATATCGTTGTTCATTTAAATGTCTAATCATAACTTTATTGTTTTAAAAAATTTTAATTTCAGATGTTAATGTAGATATTCCGGATGAGAAGTCAATTATCACCTATGTGGTTACATATTATCATTATTTCAATAAAATGAAACAAGAAACAATTCAAGGGAAACGTATTGGCAAAGTTCGTTGTGCTAATGTTTATTTTTCTGATTGCTTTTATTATGGAACATTAAGGGTTTACGATAAACGAATTAACAGAAGCCGTTGGTAGTGATTTCCTGTATTGCTTATAGAGAGCTTGTAACGTTTTTAGTTGTGATGTTGAAAATATTTAGAAGAAATGCATCCTGTATTGAATCACTTCAAAAGGGGATTGAATCAGGTAGATGCGGGCTTAGAGAAAAAGAATGGTAATTAATTTCTACCGTAACCAAAATTAGGAAAAACGACCAAAGATATAGAGGTGAAAGCAGTAACATTGCGCCGATTTATTACTAACACATCGAGCCTTCTAAGAGCCCAATAGAGACATGGTCACCTGTATGCATAGGGGGTCAAAGAATTGTTACTCTTCTGGCCTGAAATATCAGCCTAGGCCAAAGAACCGAAGTACTATCGGCCTAGGCCAAAGAACCGAAGTACTATCGGCCTAGGCCAAAGCAACCAAGTGTTATGAGCCAAGCGTAATCGAATTAAGTTTGAAGGTAGTCAACGAGTTGATGGAGAACGAGAAATTGGTGAGTGACTATGAACGTCTCTCAACGGATCTGCTAGAGTGGATTCGACGCACGATTGAGACGTTGAATGATCGACATTTCGTCAACTCACTTACAGGAGTGCAGAAACAACTCGCCGATTTCAATAACTATCGCACCGTTGAAAAGCCACCCAAGTAGGTGCATTTGATATTGCTATATACTTGGGGAAATAATACGGTATTAATGATTACCGTATGACATATTGATAGTCAATAGGGGCTGTATTTATGGTTTTACGATATAGTGTTCAAATATTTGCAAAACTCAATCTTTTTTTGCATTTATTCTTTTTTTATTTTTTTATTTTCTTTTTTTTTGAAATATTTGAAGGAATTCTTAGTGGAAAATTTTAGGTTCAATGAGAAAGGTGAACTCGAAGTGTTGCTCTTCACAATCCAAAGTCGTATGCGTGCCAATAATCAACGACCATATTTACCTCGTGAAGGAAAACTAATCTCAGATATCAATCGAGCGTGGGAAAATCTCGAAAAGGCTGAGCATGAACGTGAGCTCGTTCTTAAAGAAGAACTCATAAGGTACGTATAATGACGTCATTTTAACGTTATTGCTTGGGGGGGGGGGGGGGGGGGGGGGGGGGGAAGAGAAAAAAAGGCTGGTCATGAATGGTCATCGGTCAAGTCATGAGTGATCATCGGTATCAGTTAGGTTTGATGTTCAATGTCTAGACGTCGATCGAAGCAGCAATAATAGAAGGAAAAGAGTCTTAAAGACTACAGCTTTGTTTGTGAAGAGATTTCAGGTGAAACCCCGGGGAATTTAGTGCTATCGAGGCACTGTAACAGGCAAGAACGTAGATCACAGGAATATATTAATTAATTACTATTGTGAAGCGAATTTGAATTTTATTACTTTATTTTGCATTAATAAAAAAGATTTGCGAAATAATGCAAAATTTGTAAATTTTTTGATGCAAAATTTCCATTGCATACTTTATATATTTTTAATAGAATAATGTGTATAATATTTTCACTCTTTTTTTTAATGAAAATTGAAATTTTTCTTATTTCAGACAAGAAAAACTAGAACAATTGGCGGCTCGTTTTGATCGTAAAGCTGGTATGCGTGAAACTTGGCTAAGTGAAAATCAACGACTTGTTAGCCAAGATAATTTCGGTAGCGATTTAGCTAGTGTTGAGGTAAGCTATTGAAAATTTCTTCTCTCTCTTTGAAGGTTTATTTCTGCTATAATTGATTTAAATCTTCCAAAATTACACCTGTGCAAGGTGATGGCTTCTGAATCCGCCCATGAGGATACTATTAGTTGGGGAACTTTGATACTGGTTCATGGAGTCATTGATGATCACATTCTGGAGTCTGTGTTAGCAGACTTTAGATTTTCTTTAAGGAAGAAAAAAAATGTAAAACACAAATTGCTTCTGTACCATCCCCATCCTCTCCCTTCTGCTGTTCCCCTCCCCGTCCTCCTCCTCCCCCACCTCCTACTCTGCACTTCTTTTTTATTAATTTTTTTATTAATTTAGGCAGCAACGAAGAAGCACGAAGCAATAGAGACCGATATATACGCTTATGAGGAGCGTGTACAGGCGGTTGTCGCGGTAGCTGGTGAACTTGAAGCCGAAAACTATCACGATATTGATCGTATCAATGAACGGTATTTTATTTACATTTATAGGGGGAGGGGTTATATTTGCACAACTACAGTATACATGTAGGTATGACAATTGATTTGCATACATTCAATTGTTGATACTTTCTCTTAATCTTTATCTTTTAGGATACCCTCATATATTCAATTATTTTTTATTTCCTCGAATATTTCTAATCTATTGTTTTAATATTTATTTAACGAAAAAAAATTTTTTTCACTGAATGGTCTAACTTTTTCGCTTAATCTCTAATTTTTTCCTCTTCAGTAAGGAGAATGTTCTTCGATTATGGAATTATCTATTGGAATTGTTATTGGCACGTCGTGTACGTTTAGAATTATCGATGGCAATTCAACGAATTTTCCACGAAATGATCTATGTGCTGGATTGGTGTGACGAGATCAAGGTTATTGATTGATTAATTAATCAATATTTTTGATTAGTGATAGTATTTTTTTATTTTCAAGGAATTATTGTAATAGTAGTTGATCTAACAACTTGTCCTGTGGTACTAATTTTGAAATTACGGTAGACATTTTTATATAACGATGCAGGTTATGGCAAATTAGAATAATCATATAAGTTTCTATGCATTTCGAAGTTTGTCGATTAAGAAATTTTTTTTCTAATTTACAGGCACGTTTACTATCTGAAGATCTTGGCCAACATTTGATGGATGTTGAAGATTTACTACAAAAACATGCCTTACTCGAATCCGATATTAATATCGTCGGAGATCGTGTTAAAAATGTTAATGGTCAAGCAGAGAAATTCACCTCACCGAATGGACCCGACGGCAGTGGTATTTTTTTTATTACATCATTCAAGGGTTTATTCCGCTCTGGAGTCTTTTTTTTTTTGCTTAAAGGAGTCATTTATTCATGATATTTGCATTTATTCGTACGGATTCACTCCGGAGCCAATTTACCTTGTTTTTATTCATCTAATGTTGATGGATTGTATGCATATATTTTGTATAGGTAATGTTGAATAATAAATTCGCAAGCAATAAAACTATCCGTAATAAATATTATAAAATAAAATAAATATAAACGATTTTTCTAGGCTATAAGCCGGTTGAACCATCATTAGTGGAGGAACGTATGAAGATTCTAGTGGATCGTTACGCTGAACTACAGGCACTATCTGAAGAGCGTAAACGTCGATTAGAGAACAATCGTCGTTTGTGTCAGTTCTGGTGGGATGTTGCCGAATTGGAACAGAACTTAAAAGAAAGTGAACAGGTTCGTTTATTCAATAATTTCTATAGAAAAAGTAAAATAATTTAAATAGAATTTTAATATTTAAATAATTTAGTTATATATTCATTCATCGNGAAATATATTCGAAGCTTAATGTTTGCAGTAAAATATATTAAGAAGAATCTAATAATGAGCTGAATTTAATTAAATCATTTACATAATACTAACAAATATATTTATAATTAATCGAAACTTCTCCATCATTCTTTATTTAATTGCTTCTTTTTGAGGTAAGGAAATGTTTATGCAAAATTTTTATTTTCCTATTAATGACTTTGTTTATGCAAAATTTTTATTTTCCTATTAATGACTAAATATTATAATAAAGAATTTAGGTGTTGACGTCACCGGATACAGGTCGTGATATGGTATCGGTTTCATTACTACTTGCAAAGCATAAAAATGCCGAGCAATCACTTGATCTTCTTGGTCGAACTCTTGATGATCTTGACCACCAAGGAGAACAATTACAAAGCGAAAAGATCCCTGGTTTGTTTTCTTTTTTTTCTTTTTTTTGTTTGTTTGTTTGTTCATATGAAAGAGGAAGTGAACGTAGTAAATAACCTAGTATTCGACATTGAATTTCGGAGATTTTATTGTTTCCTGTTTTCAGTTTTTCTTTTTGTAAAAAAAAACGTCTAATAAATTTAGTTCTTATTTGGTGTTTTTATAGCTATTTATTTATTTCTTTGTAATAAAAATAGATTTTTTTACGAATATAATAGAAAGATGTTTAGTAGCTTATGGCTTATATTGATATCTCGTTAGTAAAATGTGATTATGTTTTCTTGATGATGATTGAAAGGGTCCTCTCCATTTTTGCATAAATTATGAATGGTTTTTTTGCTTGTCACTTATTGATTTTTTTTTTCATTTTTTGCTTCGGTCGGTCTGATTGAAATCCGATTCTCATCTTAACCTCAAACTTGATGGAGATTGAAATGAGATCTCACCTAGATGTATAATTGTTGGTGTTGCGGTGACTTTTCTTCTTTTTTTTTTCTGAATTAAAAAAATTTTTTTTTTCTGAATTTTTTCTTCCTTCTTTTTATTTTTTCCATCAATAAAATGATAAGTATAAGGAAAGGCTTACGATAAGTAAATGCTTTTCCGAAACAGAAATATAAATAATCTATCGATATCGTGATTGTTTTCCTCTTGCATATAATTGCATAGCTAGAATTACTAATCAACGGTGGATTCTAGAATAGGGGATAAGCTCTGCTAATTTTTTTTTTTTCATTTAACCATCTAAATTTCAATCTCCGCATCCAGCGAAAGAAAATTCTGAGAAAGCGATCACCTCCCACCCCCTCCCTCCTTTCCTTTCCCCATCCTTTCTTTCCTAATATTTTCTTCTCCCTCTCCCTTTCCCTTTGTCCCTCCTACTTTCCTCCTTTTCGACGCGAACATTTAGTTAGATGCAATTCTTTAAACATAAACTTATTATATTTAAATACAAACTTATAAATGAAAAAAAATATGGATAGATATAAGCAAATGAGGATCTCATAAGCGAATAAACGAATCACAGTACACATAGTGCACGGCTTTAATGATTTTTTCTTTTCATGCACTTTTCTGTCATTATTGCATTGTATATTTAGTGATAATGTTTACTTTTATTTGCAAAAGCTTACGTGAATCAAATATTTATGTTGTAATATTATCATTTTTATGCAAATATTATGTCGATGATTGTAGAAAATTTATTTAGATTCATTTGAGTTTTTGGTAGCTTGTCGTTTTCGCTGAGTAGAGGTTTTTATTGTATAATTTGTCGAGTTTAATTCACTTGTTCGTTTTGTTTATTTGTTTGGTTGCTTTCTTTTGTACGGCCATCGAGATTATTATTTCGTTTTTGAAGGATTGCAGTAAAAAATTGCAATGATCCGACTAGGATCGGATCGATCCCACTGATAAAAAGATCGT
The DNA here is from genome assembly GCA_006503575.1 of Baylisascaris schroederi. Lineage (NCBI taxonomy): Eukaryota > Metazoa > Nematoda > Chromadorea > Rhabditida > Ascarididae > Baylisascaris > Baylisascaris schroederi. The sequence continues at coordinate 65,918 of QEWY01002451.1, read as the reverse complement.
TGTTTTTTTTTTATTTTATTTTGTTTTTTCTTTCTTTCTTTTTTGTTGCAATCAATCACAATAAGTAGATTTAGGTTTTAGTTGTTGCGAATTTTCCAGATCGTCCTGTTTTGTTTTGTTTTTTTTTTTCTATCCTTTTCAGCTGCCTTCAGTTTCGCTTTCATCCCTATTTATATGCATCGTTCATATTCTCGAATTGCAATATTTATTTTTTCTATGCAATTGCAATTTTTTTATATTTCAATCATTTATTTACAAATTTTTGATCTATGGATTTTTTTTTCAATGTCAGCAGTAATAAATAAAATATTTACATTAAGGATCCGAAGCAATACCGGATCGCTTAGCAACGGTTCGAGATTATTTCGATAAATTAAAAGAATTAGCCACCCAACGACATATTCGACTTGCTGGTGGTGTTAACTATTATCAGGTGAACATCAATTTTGATCTATGTCTGTTTATTTCTATTGATATTGTCAGCAGTTTTTGATCTACTACTTTCGTAATTTGCATAATTTAGATATATTGGTTCCATTTGCGTAATATGCATCCACGTCGTGGTCACTTAATAATTTGCGTAATGAAAAATTCAGATATGAATTATTTTTTTTTGTAATACAGATTGTTGACCATCGTCTTGACCATTGTCCATTTTACTTGGCGCAAATTTCTCATAGAAATTATTTAGAGGTTTTCTTTTATAATGAATAAATGATTGGGGATTTTTTTTTTCTTCTCTAAGTTAAATGTTCAAAAATGCTGAATTATTTTGGAAAAAATTTAGAAATTTGGCTGATTGCCATAATTTAGTTCTTCAACGATGCTGATGATGTGGATGCATATTTGGTCGATACTCTTCGATTGGTTGGAAGTGAGGATGTGGGTAAAGATGAAGGTACAGTACAACTTCTTATACGTAAACATGATGATGTCAGCGAGGATTTGCTTAAATTCGAAGACAATGTCAGACAGTTGCATCTACAGGTACATTTTTGCTTATTTTATCTGGCGTTTTTCAGCCGTATAAAAATTTTCTAGATTTTTCTTTTCTCATTTATAGAATTTTTTTCCTATTTTATAAAAATTTTCGAAAAAAAAATTCACTGGAAAAATTTTCTCAATTATATTTTCAAAACATCTCTGATGCATATCAGATCACTTGAATATTTACTTCAGAAGTTTTTATTAGGGTTTTATATTGTTAGTATTTCCCAAAAAAGTTTTTTTCAGTGAAGAGAACAACTCTCTTTTTAGGTTTTCTAGAGGATTCTCTCAATGATATATTTTTTAGGTTTTCTAGAGGATTCTCTCAATGATATATGAATTTTTAGCGCATTTTAAGTATAAATTTGTTACTAATTTAATTCAACAAAACGTATCGTTTAAATACTATTTTTATAGTGAATAACAAAATCAGTCCTACTTTTTACTTCCATAGTATTCAAAAATAAAAAGTTCCCCTAACATGATTTTATTTAGTAATTGAAACATTTTATCAGTATGGTTCGATGGAGTGATAGTGAAATTATTATTTGTTTGTTGTTTGAAATAGATTGCAGATTTATATTTATAGGCAGAAGCTTTACCACCTGAGGCTCGTGAACATCCAGATGTACGTGAGAGACTAAGTACAACGGAACGACGTCGAGCTGAACTTGAGGAACTTGCTCGCCTTAGAAAGCAAAGACTTCTTGATGCGTTATCGTTATATAAACTATTTAGCGATGCGGATAGTATCGAAGCATGGATCGATGAAAAGGTTTGTTTTATTGAACTTCTGTATTTTATCTCTTCTTTCCGTTGAAAAACTTTTGCAGTTGTTTTTTTTTTTATTATTCCAACAAGCATAAAAATATGATCAAAGTTAATTTTTAGGGCAAACTTTTGGCAACACTTATACCAGGTCATGATCTCGAAGAGGTCGAGATTATGAAACATCGCTTCGAGACTTTAGAAAGTGATATGAATAATCAAGCAGCTAAATTGGCCACTGTGAACGAATTAGCACGTCAACTACTTCACGTTGATCATCCAAACTCCGATGAAATCCTTCAACGGCAGAATAAATTAAATGCGAGGTTAGATGCTCATTTCAATTTGAAGTTATAATCGCATGCATGAATTCAACTGTATATAACATGAATGTTTAAGCGGAAACCTGGGGAATGAGGTTTTTATTTCATCGTTAAGTGGGTGGTCCGAGGATGGGGTAGGTGGGATAGCGAGAGAGGTAGGGATTGTTGATCACTACCGGCATTCAGTGCTGCATTGTCTTATGAATGTGTGGCTGCTATCAGCTCTTCCATAGTGACAACTTATATCAGTACTCGAATTGTAGCAATATTCTTAACGTTGCTCTATGATAATGAGTATAAATTATCACTAAGTTATTGAATTTTTGTATATTTATTGCATTGTCATAGCGAATTCATTGGGGGTGGTGGTTTGGGTGAGTTCATCCAGGCCGGAGGGGGTGGATGAATTTATTCAGGGCGGAGCAGGATGGGTGGATAACGGGATATTAATATGGAAATGGCAAAGTTTTTTAAAAGAGAAACACTAAGCGATTCTGTTACACTCATCATTGGAAATTTTTAATTTGTGGTATTTATGCAAATTTTTAGATTGCTCAATAGTGGAGGGAAAAAATTATATACGAGAAAATATGATGATTAAGCCCAGCTTCAAAAAAATTCCTCAACGATGATGACGTATGATGACGTAATCGAAATGATATAAACTTGATTAAGATGGGCCCAACTACATGATATGGTCGATCAAAAGAGAGCCGAATTAGATCGTGCTCATCGTTTGGAGACATTCCGAATCGATTGTCAAGAGACAGTTTCGTGGATAGAAGATAAAACACGAGTGCTTGAAGATGCGGATGAATTGACGAATGATCTCACCGGAGTTATGAAACTACAACGACGTCTAAGTATGATGGAACGTGATCTTGGGGCTATTCAGGTATTTATGCAAATTTTTTTGATCAATCGATATTTTCTTGATCTGATCTATTTTGATCTGATCAATATTTCTTTGGAAAGAAGAATTATTTTCCCCTTTATAAATTTTTTATTCAATTAGTTTTTTTTTTCAGTTTGCTTTAAAGTTGTCTTTAAATGCGGAAATTTCAGTTAAATGTAGAAATTCTTCCCAATTTCTCAAGGATTTCTTTTCATTTACATAATATGAGATTTGCATAAATGAACATCGATCTCATCATTTCTTCTTATCTCTTTTGATTCGTTTTTTTCTAGGTTGTACCCATTTAGGTTTTAGGTTTTAGGTTTTAGGTTTTAGGTTCTGGGTTTTAGGTTTTAGGTTCCAGGTTTTAGGTTTTAGGTTGAGATTGCCTCGCATAAGTTTGTTTTTCTAAGAGAAGGTTGTACCCATATATGTTGATATACTAAATACAATTATTTATGGACAAGATTAATGTTTAGAATGCAACACATAATTATAATGGAGTAAATATTTTCTAGGCGAAGATCGACTCACTACAAAGAGAAGCTGAAGCAATTGAAAAAGAGAAACCAGCAGAAGCAGAGAAAATTCGTGATGATATTCGACGTATACAACACGTTTGGGATATATTGAATCGAAAAGTTCGCGAACATGAGGCAAAACTTGACGAAGCTGGTGATCTACAAAGGTTCCTTCGTGATCTTGATCACTTCCAAGCTTGGCTTACCGCCACTCAAAGACAGGTTATTAAAAATTCATTTATGCAGTAAAAGTTTTTTTATTTTTCATTCAGTAAAGTTGATTTTATCTTTCATACTTCGTACTTATCGATCTATTATCACGAGTGGGAAAAAATTCAAACATTTCAAAATGCTTTTCATTTCAGTTTATTCGGAATGTTTCCATGTTTGTTTTCTTCTTCTTTAAAAAAAAAAAATCCCCCCCCCCCCCCCCCCCCCCCCCCCCGCCCAACCTTTTAATTTCATCTCCCTGTTCTCCCGTTTTTCATTCTTCCATTTTTAATAATTAGAAAGGTGCGAAGGTTATGTAGTAGACTTTATAGAACTAAAAAATTGAGGTGTTATTTTTAAGGTGGCATCAGAAGATGAGCCACAGTCATTGGCCGATGCGGAACAACTCCTTAACCAGCATGCGGCAATTCGTGAAGAAATTGATGGATACGCCGAAGATTATGTTAAAGTTAGTCGGCTTCCATGTTGAAAAATCAAGTACCATATTAAGAGAATGAAGCATGACCAATTACCATAACAGGTAGTATGACAACTAAATGTGAGCAACTACCGTACTAGGTAGTATAAGAATAAAGTAAAAGATAGGAGGTCTTTAAAATATTATGTCAATTTTTTTTCACCAATAAAAAATCGAAATGCGGAAAAATTTCTCTAACAGTTATCTTTTTTTTTTCAATTTATGCGATCATGATCTTCAAAAAATATTGCGTCATAGCAGTATTTTATATTTACATTTAGCGTCGACTCTAGTTTTACATAGAATTGAAGTATATTCGAAGGGTAGGTTATAATATATGGAAATTATTGAAAATTAGATAATATTGTTGAATTGATATGCGAAATTTCTTCGGAGAAAAGTAGAATTATTGATTGCCCATATATAACCTAAATAAATGTCTAATATTTAAATGATATTAGAAATATGAGAGCAATATATATTGTTGTATTGTTCTACGTGGTAGTTTTTTTTTTTGTATATTATGTTATTAAAAATTTGTGGTGAAAAAAATAAAATCAAGTAGAATGTGAAAAAGAAAGTCTGAAACATCCGAAAAGAAAGGCTCATTATGTATTTGAGTTTGGATTTTTCTTTTTTTGAGGTTCAATGTAAGTTGAAGCGATCGTGTGATTCGTTTATTGAAAGAGAACATAAAATTTAGATGCGTGCAATGGGTGATCGAGTAACTCAAGATCAAACCGATCCACAGTATATGTTCTTGAGACAACGATTAGCTGGTCTTGAGGAAGGATGGGAAGAATTACAGCGAATGTGGGATAATCGACAACACCTTCTTAGTCAAGGACTTAATCTACAGGTTTATTTACCTCTTATTTAGGATTTATTGGCTATACTATTTACCTTTCATCGCTATACTATTTACTGGTCTATGACTTATTGATAATTTATTATATTATGACTTAAAAGTCAATTTTTTTTTTTTTAGCTGTTCGCAGTTTATTTTTCTATTTTTAGAGTTTAGGTGGCGAAAAATTTCCTGGAGAAAAATCGCTTATCTTTTTCTCTTTTTTTTCCCCCATATTCTTTAAGTGAGTCTAATTTTCTATTTTATCGGGCTATAAATAATCGATATTTGAAAGGATGAGGATTTAAATGGCAATATTAAATTGTTTATATCATTAACTTTAATTGTTTGAATCCATCCTTGAAAATATGAGTTGTAGTATGAGTTTTTTTTTTTTTGAGGATTTGTTTTTATTCGTTTATCTCTATATACTCTTGACAATTGTCTCGTTTTATAAGCTGTAATATTTGAATGAAAATAATTAATTATTTTAGAAATTGTTTATGATAGAGAATATATGAGAAAATATCGAGAGTGTAAAGTAAGGCAAAAAAATAAATTAGAGGTTAAACGATAAAGTTGAAAGATAAAGCTATCGTTTATAAACTGAAGAGAAAAATACGATTTATTAATAAATAAAAATAATAGAATAATAATAAATTATAGATGTTCCTTCGTGATGCGAAACAAGCGGAAGTGATGCTCTCACAACAAGAGAACTATCTTGCTAAAGATGAGGTGCCAAGTTCATTGGAACAAGCCGAAAATATGCTTAAAAGACATCAAGATTTCCTCACAACTATGGATGCCAATGACGAAAAGATTAAGGTAGAGATTTCTTTTTAATATTCCATAATTTAGGCAGTGGTATTATTCGGTGATCAATTATGTAGTGATGGACATTATGCGGCCGATAAAATTCATAAAAAAGCACGTAATATCGAAGAACGTCGTGAAGCGAATCGTGAACGAGCAGGCGCAATGTTCGATAAGCTTAAAGATGCGTTAGCATTACAGCAATTCCTCTCCGATTGTGAGGAATTAAGGGAGTGGATCGAAGAGAAAATGATTCGTGCACAAGATGAAACATATCGGTGGGTTTTTTTTTTCAGCTTGATATGACGTCATTAGTATACAATATGACGTCATTAGTTATTAGTCAATAATCGTGAAATAATTTTTATGTTATAATTTCTGATAGATTGATTTAAAGAACGGTTGATGTTGACTTAGTCATTGGGCCTCAATCGTTTTTTTTAATTCCGTTTTAAAACAATATTTTTACGCAAATTTTTGGAACTTTCTTGATCATTTAATAAAATAGATCTGAAATAGATTCGTTGTTTCGTCTTTTTCTTTTTTTTTTCTCTCCATAACTTTCTGTTTGTTTTGAAAAAAAATCTTTTTTTTAATTTAAAAAAGCTGGAAAAAAATTTTTTTTATTTAGTGATGCAAAAACAATCACATCAAAATTTGTACGTCATCAAGCATTCCAATCGGAGTTGCAATCGAATCGTGAACGTCTTGAACAACTACGACATGCGGCAATTAAATTAGCTGAAGAAAAGCCAGAATTTATTGGCACAATCGATCCACAAATCGCTGATCTGTCATCACAATGGGAACAACTCGAAAGAACCACCGAAGAGAAAGGACAAAAACTATTCGATGCGAATCGTCAACAACTTTATGTACAGAGTATATCAGATATGAAGGTTTGTGATGTATTATTTCTTATTTATAAAGGTTATGCACATCGAATTTTTATAGATTATTATTTATGGCTATAAAAATATAATGTTTTCCATTGATCATTTTGCATAAATAAATAATAAAGATAAATAAATTGAATGAAGAATTAAGTGTTGATGGGAATAGGGTTGATTTTACATCATTATAAAGAATTTTTAAATAAGTGTTTATTTATTTATTTATTTATTTATTTATTTTTGCTTTTGTTCAAAATAGGCAATATTTCGATTTTTTTTTAGGAATGGGCCGAACAATTACAACAAGAAATGATTAGTGAAGATACAGCACAAGATTTAACAACGGTGAATGTCGCAATGCAAAAGCAACAACTCATCGAGAGCGAAATGGTGAAACGAGCCGCTCAAATGGATTCACTTCAGGTTGAACTTATCTATTTGCACCTCATATGCTCTTTTATTTTTAAATAAATTAGCTTGACCTCAAGTTCTTGGCTTATTTGAATTTGTTTCGACCTCCCGAGCTTTTTTATTTTGAATAAATTAGCTTGACCTCATGTTCTTAACTTATTTGATTTTGCTTCATATTCGTTTTGAATTCACGTTTGCAGCAAATGGAGCCACAACTCGAGGAAATGCATCCAGAAGAGGTGGAAGCGATAAAGGCGCATCGTTTAGCCGTTCAAGAACAATTGCAACGACTTCAAGCACCACTCGACGATCGAAGACGTCAACTTGAGAGGAAGAAGAATGCCTATCAATTCCTCAGAGATGTGGAGGATGAAAAACTATGGTGTGAAGGTTGGTAATAACTCCTGTTTCTAATTATTTTTATTTATTTAAATAAAGTTTTTATATGCCTTTCTGCTTATGGCACTTGGTTGCAGCACCTATTTTATACAAATCCGTTAAGTTTTTCGAATTTCTGATTTAAAAAAAGAATGCTATATACTTCGAAGCAACTTGTCGCGGCGCAAATGTCCCCCCATAATTGATTGTGACTGTGTCGTTATTGTCATCGTAGAATCAGATCATAACTAGGTTTATAATTGGAAGGAATTGGTGGCATCCTTCATAGATCCGGAAAAAAATTTCTCGAATCTTTGGTATCAGCTCAGTTTTACTTTATTAAAATCTTTACTTTATTACAACATTTTAGAAAACAAAAGAACAATAAATTCAACGATTTTCATGACTAATTCACCTTAAAAAATAAGGATATTTTAGAGCGAATGCCATTAGCTCAACAACGACAACTTGGTGAAAGTCTTTTCGATTGTCATCGACTACAAAAGAAGACACAATCACTAAAAAATGAAATCGACAATCATGAACCATGGATTGAGAAGATTTGTGCAAATGGACGTGAACTTATCGATCAAGGACATGAAAATAGTGCAATGTTTGAGTTGAAAATCAGTGAACTTCAAAATACTTGGAAGGTAAATCATAATGATATAAATTTTTGCAAACACTTATTTTTCTTTACCCATTAGATTGGTAATTTGAACGTTGGGAACTCGGGGATCCCGTTTATACTTTCCAATTTTTTTTCATTTTTTTCTCTTTTAGGTAAGTTTTACAACTGTTGTCGAACTAGTATCCGCCGTTGATGTTCTTTCAGAAAGAGTTGAATCTAAATAGGAAACGAAATAGTTGAAATATTTGAAGCTTTATTGTTCCCCTTAAATTTGCTTGGTGAAAAAAGATCGTTTTGGGAAGAAGGATATAATTGTTTTTGCCTCCGAATATCCCATTGAATTATCGCCGAAATTAATGTTCTCAATCACATTATTTTAGCTAATATTTTATATTTGCTTAGAAATATGATAGAATAAACCAATATATCTGGCATCATTATTGTTATTTCTGTTCTATTTGGGGGGCATAAGAATATAAGGAATACATAATTGAGAATAAAGGTGATATTTATCGATTACCAATAGGATTAGGGAAATAAAATTTGAATCAGTATTTATATATTGAATTTATTTTAATTATTTTATTTAATTAGAATTGATTAAGGATTTGAAAGATGCACTTGAAGCTCGAAAAGCGCATCTCGCTGAAAGTGAGAAAGCACATCAATTCCTTTATGATTGTAATGAAGCCGAAGCGTGGATGAGTGAACAAGAACTCTATATGATGCAGGTTGGTTACTATTTTCATTGCATCATTAACTTCAATTCTTAAATCAAAATTTGAAGTTTTAATAGGTTCATGCATCAGCATAATTGTTAGAGCAATTTCAGGAGTAAGGGGGGGGGGGATGTTGTTCAACCTGGAATTCACTCGGAGTCAAAGAACGTCCTATTTATTAGAGGTACATGCCATTCGAAATTCCTCAAATATAAGCAAATTAAGCGACGTCCCCTTACATCTGAATTTTTAGATGGGCTATCTCCTTAGTCAGTTGCATAAAAACATATCATTTCCTTTCTTATTTCTGTATTATTGTTAAGGATTTAAATTATTTTTTGATTATTAATGATATGATTTATATATTTCCTGTCTCTTTTGTTTTTCAGGATGAACGTGGTAAAGATGAATTTTCCACTCAAAATCAAATCAAAAAACATGAACGTCTACAGCAAGATATTAATCAATATGCGGATACTATCCGAAATTTGGCCACTCAAGCACAGAAATTTGTCGATGAACGTAGTCCATTGAGGTGATTACTATGGAATAGTTTAGCTAATTTGAGTGATGAAATTAATTTTGAAGTGTTTTGAAACATTTTTTTTCTTTTTTTTCAGTTGAATTTTTCTCCCCCTTNCGACGTGAACCAATATAAAACTTCAAGAAGTGCCATCCAGAATCACCGCTTTCAAGAGTAAGTATTCTGCAGCTAAATTCGTAAGTAGTTTCATTTTTTCAACTGCAGTGAATTCAAAACACCTAATGGAATATATATATATATATATATATATATATATATATATATATATATATATATACATATGGCATTTTAAAAACTTGCATAATTTTTAGATACTAGAAGTCACTTCATTAGATGATTGATGCAATATCGAGACTGCGTTTTTTAGGAAAAAAATTCATTTTTATTTATTTTAAGTTGATCGCGGTCGGTCATTCGGATGCACCAACAATTGCACTATGGAAAGATAGTCTAAATGAAGCGTGGGAGAATCTATTGGAATTGATGGATACACGATTACAACTCCTTGATGCGTCACGTCTCTTGCATAAATTCTTCCACGATTGTCGTGATTGTCTATCACGTATCCTCGAGAAGAATCATGCAATTCCTGAAGAACTTGGACGAGATTCATCCTCTGTTGGTGCACTTAAGAGAAAACATCAGAACTTCCTAAAGGTTAGCGTCAACTACGAACTGTTAGTTTCAGCTCGATCTTTTTTATGATTTTGCAAAAATTCATTGTTCAAATTTGATAGTGAGTGCTTTCTTTTTTCTTTTTTTTTCTTCATTTGTTCCATCTTTAGAATTTTCCTCACAATAGTAACAGTCGTTTGATCAATAGCGCTGTTTTATTTAATTTTATTTTTGATTGTATTGGTTTTGGGAATGTTTTTCACTTGCTTAGAAATGAATTTTTTTCAATATGAATGAAAATCGCTGTGCTTTTTTCTGAAGAATTTAATCTTTTTTTTACAAACTTTTTCCACAAACTTTTTATTTTTCACTTTTGTTATATTATTATTCTACTCATGAAGATTCTTGAAAAATGTAATAGTTTAATTTTTATTAAATGTAAATTTTATTTTTTTTTCTTAGTTTTATTGATGTAATTTTCTCATTGCAGTATTATCCTAGTCGACATAATTTTTATAGGATATCGAAGCAATTGGACAACAAGTGGCACAAATAGAGAAAGATGCTGGTGAATTACGCGATGCATATGCGGGTGATAAAGCAGTTGAAATCGGTACTCGTGAAGCTGAAGTGGCAAAAGCATGGCGTCAATTACGTGCAATGTGTGATTCACGTTCACAAAAACTTGGTGATACGTCAGATTTGTTCAGATTTATGAATATGGTTCGAGATCTTTTAGTATGGATGGATGAAGTGAAACGTGAAATGAATACTCAAGAAAGACCTAAGGTTAGTCCTTTTTTTTTTATTATTGTTTATTTTTCTTTTTTTTTTAAATTTTAAATATTTATTACTATAAGCTGAAGACCACTCAAATCACTGGCTTTAGTTTGAGGTAAAAAGATGGGACAGAAAAAAGTCAACATTACCGAAGTTAAGATAGAGTTTTCCTTCAAATATTTATATATTTCAATTGATTGATTTCATTTTTAGTGGTAATTTGTTTTTTTATTTCAGCGGTAGATTTTTTTCTTCACATATTGCCATTGAAATCAATGAAAAGTATCCTCATTAGTTGATTAGTGAAATGGGTAAAAATATACTAATTGGAATCTCTTATGCTGGCATTAAATGAATGAATTAGATAATATTGTAACTATTAGTAAAGTAATGAACTGTCAGTTTTTTTCAGAATATTTTTTATGATTTATTGTGATTTAATGAAATAATATAAATAATTGCAGGATGTTTCTGGTGTTGAATTATTGATGAATAATCATCAAAGTCTTAAAGCTGAAATCGATGCACGTGAAGAGAATTTCAATGTTTGTATCTCACTTGGACGTGATCTTTTGAATCGTAAACATTATGCATCATCTGAAATCGAGAAGAAATTGATTAAATTGACAACCGAAAGAGCTGAAATGATGCGTCGTTGGGAGGATCGATGGGAATATCTACAACTCAGTAAGTTATCCTCAATAATAGTATCTATGATTGCGGCATCGATATTGGTAGTCGATGGTTTCGGTACTGGTAATCGGCGGTTCCGGTATCGGTAGTCGACGGTTTGGGTATTGTGGTCGACGGTTCGGGTATTGGTAATCGATGGTACGGTATTGGTAGTCGACATTTGGTAGTTGACGGTACGGGTATTGGTAGCCAACGGTTGGGTTCGGTTTAAACCGGAGATTTGAATAAGACGATTTTTTTAATTATTATTATCAAGCAAGAATTTCAGTTAAGAAGCCGAAAGATTGATGTTCGATCATCATCTAATTTTCTAGTTTACTAAATTTTAGATTCGGTTTTTCTTATTTTCTAGTTCTTATCTTTTGAAATTTGTTATGTTTATTAGTGTTTATATTTTATCTATAAGAACTGAACTACTAAATTAGAATTAAATTATTTAATTAGTAATTAAATCGTTTGGACTAAATTAAATTAAATATGCAAATTACTAAATTGAATTAAATTAAACTGAATGACTAAATTAAATATTCAAAAATTGAGGTGATATTTTATGTAACTAATATATTTTAGTATTGGAAGTTTATCAATTCGCACGAGATGCGGCCGTCGCTGAGAGTTGGTTAATGGCTCAAGAACCGTATTTAATATCACGTGAATATGGAGTTAGTTTCATTATCATTCATTTCGAAGTTTTCTCTTTAAGAGTATAAAGTTAGCAGACACGTTTTGCGTTGAATCTTTCTCCCCTTATTGAAACATAACTAATTTATTGAGTAGTAATCGATTATTATTTACTGAAAATTTAAATATAATCCCATGGGTGTTTATTTTCTTACTAGTACGGTTGCAGCAGTAAAACTTATGCTACCTTTTTCAGTAGGTAAAAAACTAGCAATGAGTAAAGTTTTTTTTTCAATATATAGTAGTCATTAATATATAAATCAGCTTTGTTTTTTTTTTGCAGGAAATTTATAAATGTGCTTATTCCTTTCTTTAATCTTAGTATGTTTGGTTATTTATTTACTTATTTATTTATTTATTTTTATTCTTATTTTGTTTTAACAACTTTGAAGCAGGGAAAACGTACAAAAATATATGAGCTCGAAGAAGAAGAATAAGTGAAGGGTTTGCCAACCTATAATTTGGCTAAATTTTACAGTATGAAAGATTTTCGTTTCAAGAATCTAACGCATTTAAATATCCGTTAAATTGTATTTATTTTCAGCGAAATCTTGAAGAGACAATAAAATTGATTAAGAAACATGAAGCGTTCGAAAAATCGGCGGCAGCACAAGAGGAGAGATTCTTAGCACTTGAGAAACTCACTACGGTAAGCTTTCTTTATATCTCTGCTTATCTATTCATCATTTATGACTTTTTTCTGGTCTTTTTCTCAGGCGAGGTTATTTTCAGAAATGATCATTACTTGATTTTTACTTCGTTCCCTTCCCTCTCCCTCTCTTTCCCTTTCTCTCTCCCTTCCCCTTTTCTTTGTCTCCCTCTTTACCCCTCCCCCTTTCTCCCTCGCTCCCCCTTTCTCTCTCCCTCCCCCTTTCTCTCTCCCCCCCTTTCCCTCTCCCACCTTTCCCCTCCTTCATTTCTCTCTTTTATGAAATGAAGCGTTAAGCTGAAATTCAACCATTTCAAGTTTAAAGAAATGCGCAACGGTTAATTAGAAGTTGTCTAAGTTAACAAAAAACCAATAATTAATTACTTCGTTGGTTTTTTGATGAAGAAGTGACGTCCATTGTTCGGGGAACAAGATCCCCGATGTTTTAGTTTTGAAGATCTCAGCGTTTATTTTTCTTTCTTGATAGGTGAAATGCATTTGCCCAAACCACCACTCCCTCCTTCTCCTCTTTGTGTGAGCCTCTCCACTCCCTTAAGCTCCCCTTCCTGTTTGCGCGAGACCCCCCTCCCTCCTCCCAACTCCCCCTCAACTCCCTCTCCTCTTTGTGCGAGNTCAGAGTTTGTAAATGAAATATATAAATATATTTATAAATAAAATATATAAGTAAGGAAAATAAGTAAATTATATTATGAATTAAAAGTATATATAGAGTACGAGTGAGCTGTATTTATAAACAAGAAGTAGAGGTATAGAGTATGAATAAGATTTACTATTGGTAAACGTTTATGAACACAGCTGGAGTTGATCGCGAAGCAATATGTCGTATGGCTAAGTATGGGAGGCAGTAAACGTAAACTGCAAGGTCTTGTACCTAGTGCTGATCTTCGTTTTATTGAACGACTCGAACGTGAAATGGTAGTTGTTAGCTAATCGATTATGGCATTTAAACTCATCAATATTACTTTTATTTACCGATGGAATGAATATTAGTCTGCCGATATGGGCCGATGATCTGTTGGTGAACGATTTGATCTGTTTTATCTATAAGTCTGCGTTATTATTGTCAGGTTGTCATATACTACAGGTGAAGTTAAGGCGGTGGTACCAGTAAATCTAATTGAAACCAATAAAGATGCCGATCAGAGGTAGCAAATATCTTAAAACTGTAACAATCGGATAGGTATTTCGATCGGGAAAGAGGTGAACATAGTCATGCCTATAATCATAGTTTGTAAATGAAATATATAAATATATTTATAAATAAAATATATAAGTAAGGAAAATAAGTAAATTATTGTGTTGTGTTGTGTTGTGTTGGTTTGGAGTGCAGTGTTGTATTGATGCATGTCGTTGAGCCACAGTTGCAGAGCCAACATTCGATTCGACGTTAAGTAGTGCGGATAGTGGTACAGTACGACGAGCCAAATCAGCCGGTATGCATCTATAAATTGCTTGCTGCTTGATTCCTTATTTTATAGCTATCTTTTTTTTGCTTTTTTCATTGTTGTTTGCGGTGATTTTATATATATATATATATATATATATATATATATATATATATATATATATAATNATGTCTTCTCGCTTGTGCTGTTTTCAATTTTTCCTCTAAATTTTCATAAGAAATTTGCATTTATGCAAAATGTTTTGGAATATTTTTCTATAAAATTCGAAATTTCAATATTGGATCTTTGAATATCTACATTAAAAATTTTTTATTTGTTGGTTATTTGTGATTTCCGAGTGAAATTTTTTTGATAGACGATTAGTGATTAATGATTAGCACTGATAAACGTTTAATAACTATAAATATAATTATAGTCATAAATGACTGATGATTTTTTTTCGAAAAATTCATCTAAAAATTTATTTCAGTCATTTTTTTATTTGTTTTATTTATTTTTATTTTTATTCTATTTTTTATTTTCATTATTTTTTTTTTTCGTTTTCTGAGTAGACTTCAGCAAAATTGAAGCTCTAATAAGGGTTTAGCACTTCAGTAATGGTATTATGACTTATAATATTAAGGCATGTTAATGTTTGTAATGATGCGTTATTCATCTATTATTAAGCAACTTGAAAAGCGTTTTTCGAATGCACTCTACAAGCTTATTCTAATGCATGTAATATTCTAATATTTATTATATTTAATTTTGAAAAAATTGCATATCGGAAATTCATGCAAATGGTGGCGCGTTTTCCTAATTGCTTGATTATTTTGGCTTTTGATTGTCGTTATTGTTGTTATTTTTTGCATTTATATGCGAGTTGATGTTGTGATCGATGATTGGTGTGGCAACAAAATTTCAGAACGTAGTCGATTAGCGGGCTCTGAACCGAGTGGATGGCGTCTTTCGCTATCGAGATCTGCACGTTTTGATGCACACGATTCCCGCGGTAAGGACAATCCCTCGAATAGAACTGAAATAGTTCTTCTCCTTCCCCTCCTTTCCCCTCTCCCTCCCTCTTTCCCTTCCCCTCCACCTGTCTCTTCATACGGATGCGGTAGTCCTGGAAAGCGAATATCTCTGGGACGATTGTTTAACCAAATCTGACACACATAAATACTGCATGATATTTATTGCAGATTCTTTTCGTTTTTTTTTTTGAGCCTGCCTGTGACGTAATAATGTTGTGTTAGGCTTATAGCTTCTAGATTGATTACGGTTCGTCGATCCATTAAAGAGTTTTTGATGACGTCATTATTTAATGTTTGTTTATTGCATTGTTTAGTGAATATGTGCTGGACAATGCGCTTTGCTATGCTTAATTACAAAGTCGGTATGTTGATTGAAGAAGCTTGGAAATGCTCAAGCGTAGTGAAAAATGCTCTGCTTATAACTCTTTTATTTTCAATGATGATATAAAGAGGAGGAGGGAGGATATTCCGACTGGCATAAATCTCTCATCCTGTGAACACCACACTAAAGAACTGGGAAAATTGAGTCTTGAATTCGAGGGGGCTAGATTAATATAAACTACTATATATCATCATTGAAAGCTTGGCGATGAAATGGCAGCGCTTTTGATGCGTTCTTCTTTGAGAAAACAGCTTTGAATGCGCGAAATATTCTAAACGTAAGGTGTCATAGCGGTGTTCTCTTAATAAACCCATAGAGAGGATATAAGAGGGCTATTAGAGTCTTCAGGAATAGGGGTCGGCTATCCCCTCATTCCGGAAATTGGGGGGGGGGGGTATCCAGCACAACAGTCGCAATTATTTTGCAGTTGTGATATGGTTTTTGTTTTTAATGATGGTCCGAATATTTGGTAGAGCATTTGTTAATATATATTCGTGAAGGCTTTTCTCAAATTAATAGAAAAATATGGAGCTATGACACCTTTGTGTTTTGTTTTTTTTTTTTTTTGCTTCCGCGTTTATGGCTATTTTTGGCAAGTATCCAAAATTTATCATTCGTTCATTCAAAACTTCTCATTTTGAGAAAATTTTTCATTACTACTTTTTTTTCCACATAATTTCATTGTGGATCACTGATAAGCCAAGATGGAAATATTTAAGGTGAGCTTTAAACTGCAGATTAAAATCAGTTATGTATTTTTTCTGATATCAGTTGATAATTAGAGGTTTTATTTCTCCACCTTCCTCCAAAATTATTCCGGAATTTATGGGTTTTTTGTTTTTTTACTTTTATTTCAAATTGAGCAATTTTTTCCTTTGGAATTAGTGTTCGAATTTTTTCTTTTTATTTAAAGTTTAAGAATTTTTTTCAATTCACAATTTCTTTATACCATTTTTTATTATTATATATTCGGCTTAGAAATATCTTTTTTCCTTTGAATTTGCTTTTTTTTCATTCCAAGTACGTTGATATAAAAATACCAAAGCTGTAACCTATTTTTGAAGAATTTTATAGAATCAGAAGCAGTTGTTATATTATATACTGTATATTGTACACTGTATATTTTATACTGTATAATGAGTATGAGTAAATAAGTATGATTTAAATACTTTAGGGACCGATACGGGCGATACATTTGAAGGTGTACTCATCAGGAAACATACTTATGAATCGCTTGATCGAAAGGCATCTAGCAGGTCGGCGATATTACAACTATTTTATTTTATATTTTTCTAATACTATTATCGATTTATGAGAAAAAGAAAAGGTTTCTACAATTCAATCACTATACAATTTTCCAATATTTTCTCTAGCATTTTTGCATTGTAAAATTATAAGCTTAAAATGCTGCCGTTGGTTGAATTATTGTCGCATATCACTTTTATTTCTGGGCAACTCTATCGATTTGATTTATTTAGAAATTTCAATAGATAAGACGGATCTATTCTTCGGCTATAGAAACCTTTTTCTTAAATAAAAAAAATAAATAAAATGAATTAATTAATTTATAGGTCATGGGAGAAGGTATATGCGGTATTACGCGGCTCGCAATTGTCATTCTTCAAGGATCAAAAGCATAAAGAGGAAGGTATTGCATATCATGGTGAGGGACCGATTTCATTGGAAGGATGCTCGGTGAATATTGCCGCCGATTATACGAAAAAGAAGAACGTTATCTCACTAAGATTTCCAACGGGCGCCGAATATCTTATACAAACTGCTAGCGAGGTATTATAATTTTCCATTTTTTTTTTCTTTTTACTTTTTACAAATTTCAATGCCACATTTTTGGGTGATTGCACTTTTTTTTTAATAAATATATAGATTAATTATTCATTGAAGTTGCAATGTTTAAGCTGCAAAAAAAAAATGCTTATTTTTCATTGTTCATTCAATAAGAGAAACACATCGACCGTTATGCAACTGTTCTATCGTTTATGGGTTTCGTTGAAGTGTAGAGGTTACATATGCAAGGAAAATCGAAAAATTCTTGAATAGCGTGATGTGAAAGTTGTATTTTAGTCATTATTTTTATAATTTATTTGCATAGGTAAACATCACTACCAAAAGAAATCAATTAGAAAACAAAAGGGATGACTTTAATTGAAATTCGAAATAAGAGCAGATTATATGCAAATATTTAAGGAGGATATGGAACGGTGGTTACGAAGACTACAGATCGCAACCGGTCAATCACGTGAAGAGGTGGCACGCTCTCAAACATTGCCAGTCGAAGGGGCAAAAGCGAAGAAAGGTGGCTTCTTCGGTCGAGGCAAAAAATAACGCACCGTTGATGGAGACGTATAGGATATCGATTATTCCCATTGTTTTTCTTTCGATTCCCAAAGGTGCCCAACAGTATTTTCAGCTGCTATATTTTAATTGGAAATTTGAAACGGCTGGGATCAGCGTAATTTTTATGGGTGCCTAAAAAATATTGTTGAAAATTTTTATGCTAGAATTTTTTGGAATTGTTCCAAAATGTCGTATTTGCTTGAATTATTTGTATTTTCAGAATAAGTAAATAGTTTTCTATAAAAAGAAAACTTTTTCGGAGGGGGAGAGGCATCTTCGGGCAATATTATTCGAACACATTGCAAGAGGAAGTCGGTTATGCACGGTTCTTTCTCCTCATGGTGTATTGTTTTATATGCTGAAGTTTCGTAGGTTCACATCGTTGCATAATCCTATGCGCAAATAGGCAGCTGTTCTCTCTTCTTTTTTTTTTTTAAATTTTTATCTCATAACAACATGTCGTTTTTTTTACACTTGTGGTTCTCTATCAATAGGGCTATTAATCCGCGGATTACGGTATAGCTGTCATTTGATCCTTAAATTGTATGGATTTATGATCCTGAAATTGTATGGATTCCATAAATATTTCTCATCTATTTTTGTCATTTCTATATGAAAGCTAATTTTCCTCGTTGTATGGTAAAAGAAGTAACGGTTGTCTTATGCGCTTATTGGATATAGAATTGTTCGAATGTGTTTACCGCGAATCATTGGAGCGTTTCAAAATTGGGCTAACCTAAGTATTTCATTCAAATTGATCGAAGGGGTTTTTATTTATGTCGATACGGTATGAAATGGTAGTGCAGATGAAAAGAGGAGAGTTCTCGAAGCGGAATGTCGGTCGTCATATTATATATGTTTCATTGTGTTTCTCTCTCGATGACATCTGAATATCTCTTAGTTGGAGTTCGATAGTCGCTAAAAAAATTTAAGTCTAGACCGGCTGGAGTTGTCTTCGTATTGCACCGATTTCAGATGACCCCTCTTTTAGCACAAAGATGGTACGGAAGTGGGAAGGTTAAAGATCCCCGGCGGGAAGGGTAGAGGAGATTGGAAGAAAGGAGTATGGCTTATCGTTATCAAATGTGCACGAATTGAGCCCCCATATTCACGACTGAAGAGTATACAGGTGTCATTTATCATTCGACGCAATTCGTTCGTTGTTTAACAATTTTATATGTTTCATTTTTTCACAACTGAAAAACAAACAAACAAACAATTAGAATTTCATCGCCTCAAAAAAAAAGATTGAAAAATTTTTTGATTGCAATTATTGTTTTATGGAAAAAGAAAATTATTCGCTGGTAAATTTTTTTCCCACTATCATTATTTAATGAATAGATTAGAGGTGGGTGGTAATTCCGATTGTAGGTAAATTTTTATTCATCGATTCATAAAATTTAAGAGCTGTTGGTTGAATTTTCTTTTTTTTTTTGCTTCGATAAGGTGAATATTCCTCTGAATTTAATGAATGCCGTGTAATTTCTATACGCTATCTGATTGTCTTTTTGTTTAGTTTGAGCTATATTGTTATGTTCTCTTTTCTTTTTGCTTCATACGACAAATTCATACGGGGTTGTGGGCTTTGTGGATGTGTTGAGATGAGGTTGTGCTACTTCAAATTATTATAATTATGAAAATGGACGGAATATTTCGCCAAACATTTTTTTTTCCCTGATTAAGGATGCAAAAGAAAATTCATAAATAATTTTTTTTCCAATATTTGCATGCTCCTTTTTCCAGTTTTTTTCCCCTGAAAATGAAAAACTGATATTCCGTAAATTAAGCTGAATTCACTGTATCCATTTAATTTATGGTGAACGTGCTATAAGGCTTATTTCCGATTCCGACTACCCCTCCTTTCTCCTTTTGTTTTGTTTTACTCATAGATTATCGTATCTGGTAGATAGATTATCGTATCTGGTAGATAGATTATCGTATCTGGTAGTGCACCTTTCGACTGTCCCACATCTCCGCCTAGTCTTATAATATATATATACACTGCCGGCTGGCAAATGCATCTTGTCTCGTTGTGTATATTTTTGTGCTTCTTCTATCATGCACATTCCTTCTTCAATATTCGTGCCGACCGACTGACCAACCATCCACTTAACCAGCTGCTGACCGATTGACCAACCGAGCACATTAATGAAATGTTATGGTTCACTTCCAAAGGCAATCAACGAACGATGGATGGATCATCTTATCTATCTATTTGCACGTCGATAGATTTAACAGCTAGTGCACTCGCTCCTTCAGATGCTAGCCTGCCTCTCATACACCGTAATCTCGTCGCATTGCACTTTACACTGCCATTCGATTTTACAAGACATTTCAACTATCGTAGTTCGGACATGACGTCATCTTATTTTACTGTCATTGAGAGTGTGCTAATATGGTGGCCGAGTAAAATTTGAGAATTTTTAGAAGAAAATTCGCTGTTATTTCTTTATTTTCATCCACCTTCACCTCCTTCCCCTTCCTCACCACCACCACTTCCTCCCCCCCTCCATCTTTTTAGCTTGCACCCACTCCATCACCTCTTTCTTCACCAACTCGTTCTCTTTCGTTTTATTAGTTGTGCTTTAAACAATCTAAGAGTTTGCACTCTTGTTGAAATGCCCGCATGAATGCTTTTTTTCTCAGATATTCACCTATTACAAGTAGATTAATATTTTTAAATCTTTTAGAAGCACTAACCACTACTACGAAGTCCAGCCCCGTCTTTTTTGTTTGAATTCTAAGCAAGGCTTTTTTCTTTTGAAATTTGCTTCTTATAATTTGTTTTTCCTAAGAACCATTCATGGCTAATCACCACTTTTTTTTTTTTTGATTTTATTGCATATAAAATATCTGAATAAAAATTATAAAGGGAGAGAAAGTGGGTTGCTTTCAATGGAACGATACGTTATCACTGGTCATTTAAAGAGTGACCAGATATCGGAAACACTTATAAGAGTATTTAAGCGATCATTGTTTAGTTTATCGACGACAAAGTAAAGCAGTGGATGACAAATCAGTATCAGTAAACTTTAAGCGTCTTTATAAGATTGCTTATGCGTTACTCATCAATCGAAATATGCATGGATGGACATTGTCCACAAAGGTGAATGATCGGCGAGGATATTTAAGTACTTCCAAGAGTGACCATTCGATTGGTTGCAATTACATGAAGAAATGTGGTACTTTAACATAAGAATGTTTCAGTGCCGTATAAATTCGCATTTTTCTTCCTTTCATACATTTTAAAGATTGCAGATGCCGAACTAATACACTTAGATTGTGCGGACGACCTTCCTGGTCAGCTGGCGCGCTTTTCCATCTCCTTTCTTCATTCTGCCAAACGAACTTAGTGGGAAAAAGTTTGTATGTGTGAACGATGGGACGTATTTGTGAAATACTCAACAACTGGAAATATGGTACTGAGAAAGTTCGGTTAGTTAAGATAAAATCTAGGTTTCATATAGTGTGACTGAATAGCTCGAGCTTCTAGAGACGCCTAAACGCAATATAAAAACTTCCTGAAGGCAATAAGAATTGAAAGTACTCAGCGTAGTGATAGAAGACCGATCATTGTTATCTTCGATATACCTATATTTCCGTGTGATAAGTTCTCAATTGTTACTAACAATTAAGCGATATTTCATGCTAATTTTTGAAGATGACCTTAAGGAGCCAGATGGCGTAGCTGAAGTGGACCTCCGACTTCTGGCACTTTGTTCGTGGATCGAGTGTCCGTGAAAGAAGCGATCGCAATTTCTGGAAAAATGGTCGAGATGTCTGCACAACGGTGAAGTGTCGCTATGTTTTATTAGTAGACATCGATCGATCTCAATGGCGTGATCGTTGTTGTTATATTACACGTATACTGTATGCACCTTGGTATATTCTACACGAAATACTTTTATATCATAAGGAAAGATATAATGCTGAAGCGATTAAACAAAATAGCATCGGTAATTTCGAAGCAACAAATAAGCTATAGGAAATGTTGATTTATTCATTTATTCAAGATATCTACATAATTACCCCGGGGAAGATAAGAAGAGAGAGAGGGGAGGGGGGGGGGGCTGTTGCGAGTTTATACGATATTAAGCAGAGGAGATGGCAATACGATTGCTAGTTGATCGAAGTACATCGAATGAACACAATAAATCCTCATCAACGGTCAATACTGCAGCCGCATTATCGAATTCACCGCAATAGTGTGGTGCTGAGAATATTGTTACTAATTTGCGTTTAGCGAAGAACTCGTAACCATCTTGTACCACTTGATGTGCTCTGTAAAGCAATTTCTTAGGAAAGGTTTAAGAAACTTCGAACTTGACCTCAAGATGCCATGATCTTGACCTCAAGATGTCGTGATCTTGACCTCAAGATGTCGTGTGGGGGGGGGGGGCTGTTGCGAGTTTATACGATATTAAGCAGAGGAGATGGCAATACGATTGCTAGTTGATCGAAGTACATCGAATGAACACAATAAATCCTCATCAACGGTCAATACTGCAGCCGCATTATCGAATTCACCGCAATAGTGTGGTGCTGAGAATATTGTTACTAATTTGCGTTTAGCGAAGAACTCGTAACCATCTTGTACCACTTGATGTGCTCTGTAAAGCAATTTCTTAGGAAAGGTTTAAGAAACTTCGAACTTGACCTCAAGATGCCATGATCTTGACCTCAAGATGTCGTGATCTTGACCTCAAGATGTCGTGATCTTGAGCCCAAGATGTCGTGTTTCACTTCTGAACGAGACCAGTTCTTTAGTAAGAGATTGTTGTGATTTGTTATGCAACGCTGGAGAAACGATCAACTTACGAACAAATAACGCATACCTATGAGCGGGAAGTGCGAGCATTAGCACAGTGGATTAGGGGCATATTTAGCAGTCGGAGGATCGAAGGTTCGAGTCTCCCAATGGCGACTGGTTTTTACTCGCCGCGAAAAACGATTTTAATACACGAGGTGCTTGAGACGTTTTCTACTCACCAAAGAGACAGCGCCTTGCAGTTGACAATTTTCTAAGCAAATATGAGAGAAGGATGAGAAGGTTATTTTGAACCTTCTCGGTTTTTTTTTTGCCGCCCATGATTCAAAATTTATTCTCGAGGTTTTTCTAATAATCTAAACATATTGCTCAATGGCGATGTATACCTCCATTATTTCAACGCGTAATATATTGTGAGTGATTTAATATGCAGCAGCACCTTACGATTAGATCGATATCCATTCGATAACAGAATGCACCAACCACATCCGCACCAAATGCATATGAAACACCACGTGAATTCGGTTTCCATCCATGTATACCGATTTCTGGATCCGACCATAATAGATCGATCGCTATTGATGGATTTGGTGGATCGATTGGCCTACGAATTTGACGTATCTAAATACGAATTGATTATCTATAAAATTTGTTTTTTTTTATTAGTATCGTTTTGAGTAATTTTTCTACAAATATATATCTACTCAAGTGTGATAGTTGTTGTATAGTAAAAAATAAACTGAAGAACAAATATATTTATGCACATTAATAAGGGAAAAACCAGCAGCAGAACACATGATGTATGCAAAACGATTGCAACGATTTTGATCGTAGAGCAAATGGATTGAGAACGTAGAGCAAATCGATTAAGAACGTAGAGCAAATCGATTTTGATCGTAGCAGTGTGCACTATAGAATGCTGTTACAAATATCGCTTTGATCCTATTAATAGGGGTATATAAGGACTGTTATTATCCACTCTAGTCAGTCGTTCGTTGTATATGTTGTGTTTATTTGTCGGTGTTGGATGTTCTCGTGCGATACTCTTGGGCCCGAGTGGGCCCGAGGGTTCGACTAATGAAAGATTGTTTATTTATTTATTTATTCATTTTATTTTATTAGGATGCATTTATTTAAAAAAATAAATAACGAACAACAAAAGTTGTTAGAATTAGATATGAAACAAATATTTTTGTAGATATTAATGCAAATTTTTTCTAACATGAGCGTGTTATATTCATGAAGTAGCATCTAACAGCACTAAACTTTAGTCATTTCCGATTTGTCCATATAATTGGGATAAGGTGATATTGTTTGAATAGTGATAAGGTAATATCATTTAATGATAAGAGAATATCATTTAGTGTATTGATTAAACCCACTTTTGATTTGAAGTTTATTCTTTTATTTGCATAAAATTTGTGAGAGAAATATAAATACGTACTTGATTCCAATTTTTGAGAATTGGTGAAAGTCCACCATGCATACATAAAACTTTCCCACCAATAAGTGCCGAAAATGGCATACAATTAAATGCATCCTATAATTATTATCTCAAAAATTTAAATGAATTCTTGATGCATATGAGGTGGAAATTTGAAAAAAAAATCCTAATGACTAATATTCAAATATGCTAGTTAGGCAGGTATGGGGCTTTATTTGAACGTATACGCTAGAAAGGAAGAAAAAGCAAATTGAAGCAAAAATTGGTAAGAATTTCTGAAAAAAATAGATGTAATTTATGCAAATTTTTCAAGTAAATTGTGTAGTTTATGCAAACTTTTCGAGTAAATTGTGTAGTTTATGCAAATTTTTCAAGCAAATTATTTATTTCTANTAGGTCTTCTCGTTATTAAGCAACATTTGCCTTAGTATTGTCTAATACTAGATATGGGGCAAATTGGCCATATTGGCCATATTTTACGGTCTAGTGCGCGAGCGTTTTTACTTCATATTAAAGGATTTATTAAGAGAAACAGCCGATGATCAATGAAATAGTGTTTAGATAAATTCTAGTAGCTAAAAGTTACCCGAAAAATATTCCCGGAAAATTGCCTGAATTTATTGAACAATTTGAAAATTTTTTATTCACAACGATTACTTGAAGACTAAAGAGGATCAGAAAAAATTCACTGGAAATATTCGCACAAATGAGTGAATCAGAGGCACAATATGCGCTTTTTACAAAGCAGCCAAATTCAGAAATTCACTAAACGATAGGCACTGGCTTTCTTAATTGAGTGTCCGATTGTGCAGATCTCCGATGAAAAAAAAAAATAACTTTTTGTCTGACCATCCAAACAGTTATTAGCATTCAAATATTGCAAATTCTATGACATTTCTGAATTTCTGTAATCCATAAAACGAGGTTTCCACTTAGAAAGAGTTTAAGTTCGGGAAGTGGTGCAGATTATGCTAACGAATTCCAACTATTACAACTTTCCTATCTGTACCGCCACATATATAAGCGAGGATGAGTAAGCACACATACAGGAAAATAGACATGACGTCACCCAATGCGTTTTTACGGAAAAAAAAATTCACAAAAGCGCATAGCAACGAATCGATTATGATAGAGGAAATCATTATTCTAACCTATCAACATAATCACCAAGAAAGAGATAATTCGCATCGGGTGGGAATCCACAACGATTATAGAGACGAAGTAAATCGGTATATTGACCATGGATATCACCACATACCTTAATAATAATAATAATTTACTTAGGGGATTTTTTTTTTTTTTTGCTTTCTTTCTTTATTCAGAGGATTTTTGAAATTGTAAAATCCCCAAAAAAGTTTTTTTGCCCAGAATTTTTTTAAAATGAAAAATGACATAAAGTTTTATATTTTGCTATATTGTAGTTACAGAATGAAATAAAGTCAGATATGTTCTAGTGATGTTTTGGTGCTTTACTGTACAATTTATTACTGCTTCCACTCGCTACCGTACCTCAGAGACATGCAGTGCAAATATTTGAGGTGGTAACCTATCACAAGTTTTTTTTTTTGATAATATGGTATTAATGAATAACAGTTGCAAATTGTTTTCTTAGCAACACTATCTTATACAGTAACAGTTATATATATTTTACTAGAATTAATTCAGAATTTTAAATGCATCCTCGTTCAACATTTATTTTCGGTTATTTTTGGGTTATTTCAAGTTGTTTTTAAGTTATCGCCGGTTATTTTTCAGGTTATTTCCGATTATTTTCAGATTATTTTAGGTTATTTCTAGGTTTTTCCCTCCTCATTCATTTGCTGTTGTCTTATCTCTTAACATATATTGAATGCATAGTGATAGTAGAAGATTATGAAGACCAAGAACCTTTATTGGTGGTTCCACTTCAATAAGCGATGGCTGTGAAAGGAATATTTTCCTTGCAATGTTGCATAACGATTCTAAAAGAGTATAAAAAGCAAATCATTGTGATAGATTAGTATTATTTACATAAATATCTAGTGTATTTTTAATTATATTCATAATTTATTTCTTTGATATGTGTATTGTTTATTTCTTTTTAATATTTATCTTTAATTTAATTATCTTTAATTTTAATTTTATCTTTAATCATATATTTTAATGGGTTTCCTTTTTATATTACTTATATTTTCCATCATTTTCTCTCAATTAGTAGTCTCTCTTTCTTTTATTTATTTATTATATTAGAAATGAGTGATTTTTATATTGTTCGTTTATTGTGCCTCTTATTTCATTGCGCAATAATTTAATATTATTTAAGTCAATTTTATGATTTTTTACCATGATTTAATTTTTTTTTTAAAATTTAATCAGGCATAAATTACGATGATTTTGCTAGGATGGGTTCTAGGATAGCACAGACAGACAACACCCACGCACACAGACACACAGACACACAGACACAGAGACCGACACATTCATACAATCAAGCTGTAGGGATGATGGCTCGCGTTGTTCGATTAAATTAGCCAACGAAACATATATAGGTACGCACCAATCTCTCGTTCTGCAACATAGTCGGTCAACGAGTTAGCTCCGCTAATCCCCACTGTTAGAAGTCGATCGATAAGACTGTCGATTCGTACATCCATCTTTTGCCCAAACGACCAAACAACCACAGTAAAAAATATAACAATAGAAAAGACGAGATATGGGCAAGGAAATGCGAATTAAAATTTACATTCCCAAAGGAAATTCTTGGGAAAATATTCAATTTTTTTTTTTACTCTTTACATGCATATGCAAATTTGCTTAACGAAAAAGCGTTATGGTAATGTCATGTCTATGTATGTGCATGTATTTATCGGTCTATCTGCGCGATAGTTTCAGTTCGAGAACCGTTGAAGTTAGAGCTACGAAGTACGACTTTGCATATCTGACGTTCACAGTTCTACTTCCATAACTAAAAAAAGTTTTGACGACGAAATTCGACGAGATGGATCTAAAGAACGGTGTGTAGAGTTGATGGCAGATAGTAGAGGCCAAATGTATGGCCTAAAAAATAATAGGACAATGGGCAGCCCTACTTTGAGAAGTGAACGTGGAAGGGGAGGCTTTCCAAGTCTAAGGGGGGATGAAGGGGATGAAAGGGGGGGGGGAAGATGAATAGGACGGCCACCGTCGCCCTATTTTCCCATCCCCCCCTTCTCTTTGGGGGTCATTCTCATAAAAACGATGATTAGTTATAACAAAAATTATGATTGGAATAATTCAAATTTTGCGTTTTAGTTTTTTCATAGAGCTTCTTAAACACAGTGTTCTTCTATTGTGTTGTTTACGGTCATTCCGTCACAGTTGTGTTCCGTCACGTTCCGCGCGCCTCTGTGTTTCTTCCTAATAACGGAACCAATAGGGTATTTGCGTACTGTTTTCCGGTTATTTCCAAAATCTTGTTTGCCCTTCCCCTCCCATTCCCCCTCCCCTCCCTCCC
>QEWY01002451.1:5990-34139 GCA_006503575.1 Baylisascaris schroederi | reverse complement strand
GGAGGAAGGAGACCCGCACTAGCCTTAGGGTGACGGTCCTTGGCTTCATTTGTGCATCTTTTTTAATTCGGCATTTTCAACTAGCATTTTTGTGGAAATTTTTAATCTCATCTTTTCGTTTATTATATTGTTTTATTTCAAAAATGTTCTTTATTTAAATCTTTGTACTCACTCAGAAAAAGCATTGTGAAGTGGGGTAAGTAGAATTTGGGGAGGAGGGGATTGTTTTTGAAGCTTCGATCAAATACGAGATGAATTAAGAATTGTTTCAGTTGACCAATTTTTGAATCTTTTAAAGAAGGGCATTGTTTCTGTTCCAACTATTTTCATAGTGAATTTCCTATCTCCATATATTATTAATTTCTATTTTATTATTACTATTACTTAACTATTCAATTTAATCGTTTGACTTGTAATTAGTTATTTTTACTCTACAGGTACTTCCATATGTAATATTCGCTTTGTATGATAGTTATGCACAAGTGGTACAATTCGCGAATTCTCTTCTTATGAATTGTTTCACTGAGGAGAATAGACGAAAAGCAATCACATTATGTGTACAACCGACATGTAATATCGTTCTACAAATACTCGATCGTACGCATCCACTTTTATTAAAGTAAGTATTTTATTTATTTTTCTGATTTTTATCATACCGTAGTTTGCTTATATACCGTATTACCTTATATACTGTGTACTTAAATATTACCGTATATATACTCATATCGTATTGCACCGTAGTTATGAAAGCCCCCATCTTTGGGTTTCTGTTCTCGGTGATATTAAAAGGCGATAACCATTGATGATAGTATTTAGCTCCTTATTCATTAATTGACGCTCAATGTTTTACCAATATTTACTGTTACCTAATAAATTCTACCTATGAGATGGAGAGGCGTTTTTTTTAAGCGGTTAATAAGGAGATGTTTATCAAAAAGAATATAATATTTGGCCCACTCACGATGAAATATTTAATATATTTGATAGTGGTTGTGCTTTAAAGACGTAGTAATATATCACTATGTTTAAATAGATGTACTTAGTTATCTGATAACAGATGTGAAGTTCAATTATCTAATGGTCCTTCAAAACAGTGATTCAGTAGTGGTGCTAAAAGCTAATTAATTATTAATATTACTGTTAATAACGAAGTTTTTGATTGTCTGCATGATGAATGGGAATATTTGCAAGAAAGATGGAAAAGGGAAAAGTGGCCTCATAATTCAAGGCTAATTTTCCATATTGGGAAGATTTTTTAATTTGTAAGACGATTTGAAAGAGGGGTTTGGTGATAGTATAATAATGGGGTCTATATTAATTATTACAAACTATGTGTATTTTTATCTATAGTCGAAAGCTTTCAAGCGGTATTTTTTTTTAAATTTAAGAGGCACTGGTTTATTTATGTATATTGTTGTATAATGAATCGTAATGTCATAGAGGAGAGGGCGAAGAAACAGAAAATCAACGAGAGTGCAGATTGAGTGCACAAAGTTTGGTCTGTTTGGCCGCTTTTTGTGAACGTTTGGATTCAACGAACGAAAGAGAACGCATTGTGAAACTTATACTCAATAAACATCTTTTCAAACAACTAGTCAACATATCTCCACAGGTTTGTGTTTATTTCATTAAAAGGTATTCATTGTTATGAGGAAGGCATTTAATTGTCTGATGCAGATTATCTAATTTTCGGTGGAATATTTTTTTTGCAGAATATTGATTCAGATTTTTTTTTTATATATATATATATATATATATATATATAGAACTTTAGCTTCCGGCACCTCTTACTGATTATCCTTAATGTTGTTTGTTGATGTTGTTGTGAGTTCTTGTCACAATCGGTTTTATGGGTGATACGCGATCACAACATGATCGGCGATTGTAGGTTGGCCTTCTATTATCTTCGGAGGCCTAGTAATGCCGCATTTTACTCGTACTATTTAGTTTTCTTTTTCTTTTATTTCCTTTTCATGTCTAGTGAATAGTTTTGAAGGTGCTAAGTGGTATGTTTTCGTTGGGATTACGTTTGATAACGCTCGAATGGGCCAACGAAGTGTTACAATCTAGTTTACCTATATCGGCTCTCACGAATTTGGATAGTCCAGATGGGATGGTTTGCCGTTCGGCGGCTGAATACTTCATCGCTTGTGCTAACGGGAATCATCTTTTCAAGTTGCTCAACATAAATAAAGCAGTTATACCAAAATTGATGTCAATCGTCAGAAAAAAAGAAAGGTAAAATTGTTTTTTGAATGTGGGATTTATCGTTTCGATAAGATTCTTTTATTGAAATATAGATATAAATATAAATGCTTATTAAATAAAGTTATTTATTATTTATTATATATCTATGTCTATAATATATTTAATAAAAAAACCATATCTATAATTTTATAGGAATGGTTATTTAAATTGTTTTAATGTTTATGCTCATTCACGAGTGAATATACGCTTGATTAGCAGTCCTTTGTAATATTTTTAATGTGCAGTAAAAATTGTTGAGTACCAACTGAAAGAGTGCAGAGAGATAAGAATGAATCTTTACTTTTTCATTGTCTAAGTAACTGATTTTAAATAATCTTTTTTTGTCAAAGTTGAAATTCTCCAAATCAAGGAGCAATCGCATGCAAAAGAATTTTATGTATATATGCAATATTCTGTGGGAGAGTAAAGTTATTAGGGAGTGTTGTTTTCTTCTTCGTCTAGGTTAAAATTCTAAGAGGGGAATTGAACTTTAGCTTATAGATTACCGATGTGATGCAGTACAAGTTGAGCTATTCCGAATGTTATTTTCTTGGCGTTAGGCTACGGTTATATTCTCTAAGGAAGTAAATAAAGCTTTAAATTTCAGCCACTGGATGAATTTGGATACGAGACTAATGGTGATTGTCAAATTGATCTACAGCAGTATATCTGTAGCGGAAAAGCAACCATTTCTTCGTCGTTTGCTTGACGCTTTCTTTGATGGGTTATCTTTTATTTTTTATACTTGAAAGCCTCAAAATTTGCATGTTTTTTACATATCGATTGTTGAAAATTTTAATTTGCATAAATTCTTCACTAAATTCTAATGCAGATTTTTTTTTAAAGATTTAGTTTTGAAGGAAATTTCCAAAGTGATAAAAAATGTTTGGAAAAATTCTTTGGTTTTTTTTCTCGATGGTCGTTTGGGAAATTTTTGGATGAGGATTTCTTTAAGATTCTTTAAACCTTGACTTTATTCTTTTTTTTTCATTTCACTTTTCTATTTTTTCCCTAAAGTTGTAGAGGTTTTTTTTTTAAATACAAAAAAGCACCTATTAAAATATCGGTCTTTTAAAATGATTTTTAGAGTTAAGTCCATCAAGGAATGAGATATAGAAGAATATAGTGAAGAGATCTCTAATTGAAGGATGCAGTGGGGAGATCTTGAACAAGCCCATATGCAAATTTTTGGTATTGAGGAGGAACAAGCCCATATGCAAATTTTTGGTGTTGAGGAGGAACAAGCCCATATGCAAATTTTTGGTAGAAGGATGGATTGAGGGAAGGCTCGTTTTTTCATTTTCGAGAACAGTACATCACATAACAGGTGGTTTTAGGGTAGTAGGAAGGAGCTGAGGAAATCTCGCGGCTTTATTGGGTTTTCAGCTTTGAAGCTTTCTAATGGGAATAGAACGCCGTTAATCATATTTCATCTAATTTTCGTTAGCGTGTAGGCCTAGTGTTGGAATTTCCCTCATTGGCCTTATTCCTTTTCTCCCTCTCCCCCGTCTCCGTCCCTTCCCCTTCCCTTCTCCGCTCTGTCCTCATCCCTCTTTTTCCCTCCTCCCATTCCCATCTCCTTCCCTCATCTTCCCTTTATTCAGAACGAATATGTAATTTGAATGACATAGGAAATATTATTTGTCGTATAAGATGATTTCTTGTTTCAGTACATCGTTTGATCCATCTTTCAACGTGAATAGTTGGGCAGTTGCACTCGTGGAATTAGTGGAGATGATATTTGTGGAACTCGATGAAACAGAGGTTACAAGGGACGAAGATTTTATTCAACATATCTTCTCGAAGGTATTCCTGTCGATGTTTCCACTTTAGAGTAATAAAACAAAGGAGCCAAATTATTTTAACATGCACATACGAAAATTAAAATACACTTTCTTTTACTTCATAAAATTCGATGTATATCTTTACTATATCTTTACTCCTTCACCGCAATTGGTGGTATGGTGGTTTATGGGGAATTTTTTTTTTTTGTTCAGCATACGGAAATCAATCCAAGGTTTGAAAAGTAACCTGAAATCACTTAAAGAAAATGCAAATTAAGAAGCAGGTGCCCTGCTATTGATAAATAGTCAGTTACAACGTTACTTTAGGCAGTAATTTCAAACACTGTTAAAGGAGCAGCTGTAAGATTGATGGAGCAAGAGAGTTTTAAGGACTCTGAGCTAAGAGGCATCAGATGCACCGGTGGGTTTTTCCAGAAAAAAGGTCATGAGAGGAAAGTGGAGTGGATAATTTCTTACTGATATGTAAATCGAATGGGTAAATAATTTTTTGGGTAAGTAAATAATTTCCTAGTAGGTAAAGCGAATAAAAAGAGTGGAACTTTCTATACTCAGGCATTCTATTGCTTATAAATTACTGGGAATTAATCGAATTATATTAATTGAAGATATTAGTGGCAACGGAGTTAATCATGAAACGTGAAGAAAAAGTTGCAATACGAACGATTGCCGCATTACCGTTATGTGTCTTAACTAAAGAGTCGTTATTGCCGAAAGAAATGATCAATCGATTTATAAAAGAGCTATCGATGAATCTATTCAATCGAGTTTCGTTTCCCATTTATTTTTTTTTCAGTTCATTTTATTGTTTTTGAATTTCTTTTATTATTTTTCAAGTATTATACCTCAATATTTGTGGGATTTTTAGTGATCGAAGAGAGAAAGGCAGTTGCAGTTTTGCTAATTTTTATTGAATGAGAGCTTTTTTATTTATGGGATGCTTTCGTGAGTCGATATAATCGAGAATGAAGTGATTTTTTTTTTTTTTTCTAATTTGGTTACCAATAAATTCATAAAGTTTTTTTGTTTTTTTTTTCACTTCAGTAATCTTCATTCGAGAATATTTCAATCCATATTTTTCAGTTCATGACTATGGACATACTGGAGAAGGACGGGAGGGTGGTGAGGAGAAGGGGTATAATTTCTAGATTTTTATTGCTAAGCGTATATTGCAAATTCAAGAGAGGATTCATGGAAATTCATCAATTTTTAGAGAGGCGTAAAAAAATGATTAGTGGGTGAAACATTACAGGTAACAAATGATCACTACTTAAAACATATTGAATCCTATAGCGTATTTGTTTTTCTCGCTTTGGATTTATTTTTGCAAATTTGTAAATTTAAAAAAATTTTTGGTCCTTATTTTTCTAGGGAATATAGTTGTTCTTTGCAGTGATATTATGCAAGATAATATAAAATGTTCCATCGTTCTCATACATTGCATTTCATTTTTGCAAATCTTATTTTCTCATTTTTGCAATGCAAATTGCATTCACATATTGCATATTTTCAGCTACCAATATCGGAGATTATCATTGAACAATTATTCACGTCACCATATCGTCAAAGGTTAATCGATTTCGCTGAGATGATCGTGAAGAGTGAATCAAGTAGTGCTGCGATTGTTGCCCATCTTATCGAATCATCCGACGATGCATTTATATTGCATTTGAATGCACAAACGCCATTGGCAAAGGTAATTGCTGCAAAAGTGGATTGGAATTCGAAAGAAATACTCATCGTTAGAGCGCTGTTGGATGTGGTCGATGTTACAAAGGGATCTTTAAACGAATTCATTAAGGTAATGGTTAAAGATTTGTTTAGAAAGCTTTTTTCTTATTCATTGAAGAGTGATAAAGTATGAAGGCATTACATTATTCGTTCGATTATTTATAGCATCGAAAGAATCATGTGATTCGGATGCCCATTGTTCCCCTACTTCCCAATTCCCCCACCTCTATCAATTTTCCCCTTATCCGTTTCCCCTTTCTCCTACGTCCTCCGCATTCCCACTCTGATCTTGCTTAACGTGGAGAACATATCATCTTATCCATAGAATGAAGTATTTATCATGAAGAAATATCCCTGCGTCAGTTAACACAACAGCTAAGTCCACCAACATTTGAGGCTTGTTTCAGGTTTTAGTATATAGGTTTTCCAAATTATTTGAATTGCCTAAATATTTGATTTCTTCGAATATTGTGCTTTTAGAAAGTTTCTAAATGAAAAGAGAGTGAAATCATGGAGTGGGATGCTAAAAAAAACTTATATATGAGTCGAAAAATGTACAAAAATAATATATAAAAAGAGGAATTAGATTCAAATTTTAAGCAAAATTTCATTCATGATTTTATTGGTCAGGAGTGATACATTTTAAAGTAGGTGTTTTTTTTTAATATTATCATTTTTTATTAAGGATTGAGATTGTTTAATTGCATTATTTTTAGTTGGATGATGAAGTATGTTGTGCGCGCTTAATGGAAACACTATCGAATAGTGATGATTGGGATGTATTGCATCGATTGCTAACATTTGAAGATTGGGAATCCGTGGTTGAGAAGGCAGCTATTCATAGCATTCGATCAGTGGAACTTGAGAAGTTTCAGTTAGTTGCGGAAAATATTGCACGATTACCAAATTGTGAACGGATTATTATGTCGGTAATGTTTTTAAAATATTTTTGTTGTTGTTGTTTTTTTTTTTTTTGTTATTTATTTATTTATTTGTTTTTGAAGTGGTGGACGATTGCATGGAATATTTTGATGGGAAGGAAGAATATGAGTAGAGTTGAAGCCTCAAAGAACGATAGAATCGAGGAGGAAAACGAAGACGGCATTTAGAGGCGAAGGCAAATATGTAAATTATGATGCAGTATTGAAAATTATACTCGGATGGCTGTGAAGAAGTAATCTAGACGGATGCGATAGAAGGTGAAGTCATGTTAAGCGGGAAGGCAAGGGGGGAGAGGGGGTGGAGATGGGGAATTTGTTGGTGCTGAGCCTATTCTTTCCTGCAAACGTTTGTGGGGTTTTTATTGCGGAGTAAAATTTCAAAATTTTAAAGCAATTAAGAAAAATGCAAATATACGTATAACTATTTTGAAAGTTGATTGGGGAATAGTAGCTTCGGGTAGTTGGCTGAATATGTGGGATATATATGGTACAGGTTAGAGAGCTGAAGGTGATACAGGTTGAAAGTGGAGGTGTTACAGGTGGAAGGGATGAAGGTGATACAGGTCGAAAAGGAAGGTGGACTTAACAGAGTGAGGTGAATGACACGTTTAGCTATGCATACGCTTAAAGAGGTGGTTATCGTTATATATCTTAAATCAAAGCACGGTTTATATACCAAGCAAAAATTTTTTAAATAAAATTAGAAGTTATAAAAATACGAAGTGATTAGTGCTGTAACATTATACAGCTGATGAATATTAGTCTTAAGGATAGTGGGTAAAAGAAGAGGAAGTCTTGGGCTATACTAAAATGTAGTTCGTTTCAAAATGTTGGAATATGAATTGGTTAGCTATAGAACATGGTAAGAGGTGAGTTTTTTGGATAAAATTTTCTCTTGATTAAATATTTCGCTTTTTTTAGCTTTTAGAAAGTAACGAAATGAAGGTACCGGAATTATTCCTCCATCTTATGACTGCATATGCAAAAACAACGGTATGGTTTTCTTTTTTTAAAAAAATTTTTTATTAATTCAGCAATTATAGGTTTCATAAAATTAAAAGCAAATTTTTATTTTATTGCATTGAGCTAATGAAGTTGACGCTATTTTTATTATTGTATGTGTTTTGCATTTATAAAAGAGGATTTTAAAATATATTTACAGTTAATAGTTGTGATGGTAATTACATGAGTATGNGAAGTTAGGAAAAAGATAGAACGAAAAGACATTCGCCGAAGACTTAAAGCTTATTTTACAAGGACATATTTCGCTCTCTGTATATAATAATAGTAAATATGCGACTCATGAAAGGGTTTGACGAGGTCGCATAGAAGGGGTGGGCGGGAGGGGAGGTGGTCTGGAAGAGGAAAGAAGGTACTCCCTGATGCGATTTGGAAAATAGGATGCGAATCCCACATAATGTGCACTCATCATAGACGTTTTTGCATTCCCTCATCCCATCAGCAAACTCCAACTCATAATATTACAAAGTTTAGTGCTATTTAATTTTTGAATCTATAAATTATTATAAGGGAAATTTTAATTAATAGATAATGTTTAATTTAAAAAGTAAATCGATAATAGTTGTATTTCCAATAAGAGATTGGCAATTCAAACAACGAATTCGATAAAGTTTTCTAAAAATGTTTAAAAATCTCAATTTTCAGATATTTGAAAAAAAATTTAAATTTTCAGATAAATGGCGAATGTCGAGAGAAAATTGCAATTGCTGCTTTAAATTGCCTCTTTTGTTCTTCTTCTACTATTTCGGAAGGTTTTCGTTTTATTTTTATTTTTATTTTCATTTTTTATTTTTTTCATTTTTGATGGTCCAATTCTAAATTCTAGAATTCAATTGAGTGGGACATCGGGGGGAGGGATATTGTTTCAGTTCTTCGGCTTCCTTATTTATTTCATTTTGTTTTATTTTATTTCTTTCACTTAGTTCTTTTAATTCTCTTCCAAATGCTTTTATAACGTTAGCTTATAGACATGATCCTTTCTGTAAATCATGCAGCTTATGAAGGTTGCAACGTTTTTGGACTTTAATAAATTGTGGCTTATTTTGAACAAGTTTCTCTCTTTCAAAGGCCTAAATCGAAGGTATTGTTCTATCAATCGTATTTAACCGTGCAGTTTTATTTAATTCGGTCCCAATGCTGCATATTTTAATCTATATCATAAGCGGTCCACATTCTTTGGTCAACTACTTGTCATCTCCGGAAACCGAAAAGCAGACGAACGCTGAAATTTTCGTTTTTTCCCTCAAATGTGTAAAGGTCGACCTTCCCAGAATCCTTCCCAAGATTCTTTAGATGGCCAATCCGTTATACCGATCCAGTCTTACAAATCGGAATTTAAAAAATCGAAAACCTCAGACGTTTAATACTATCCGACCACCGGTGCTCAATCTAGCGATTGAAAATATAATATAGGATTCAGCAGCTATCGTTTCCTGGAAGTATTAAAATTGAGGGAATTGTGGATAAATTTCAGATCTGATTGGAAAAACTCTTGAAGCATTGCGATCGATCGGTATCACCGATAATTTTGCTGTTGATTTTATAGACATAAAACTGGATTGCAACGATTTAAATGAATATGGGTAATGTTTGTGCAATTCTAATATTAATTTATTGAAGTTGATCTCTCTACGCACCTATATATTCATGTATATGAACCAAAGATGATGTGAACTATTTGTTTGTAGAATTCATAACTTCGGTTGAGAAGTTTTTCTCAAAGTTTTATATTATTTAAATTCTTGCGGTGGATCAAATTTAATATTTTTTCATTTTTTTTAACCGAGATAAATAGCCGATAATCAATGATGTGGGGCAGTTTGGGGGGAGTGGAAGGGAGGGGGGGGTTAGTCCAGTAAAGAGGTAGTAGTTTCATTTCTGCCGCCGTAATGATAGGAGCTTACAATAAAGAGTTTCTCGAGTATTAATGCTGAATTGTTGTAATTACCCATATTGTTATTGTTTGAAGTATGGAGGTGGCACTGTCGTTGGCTTGCTCGCTTCCATCGAGTTGTGCCAATGGGCTTCTCTTCAGTGCAGAGCGTTTATCCACACAACTCTCTATGCTTGATGAGGTTGGATTTATCTTAATTTAAGCATAGTTTTATTAAGCGTTAACCTTATTATGATCTTATTTAAGTATAACAACAGTCGACTCTTGTTGAATATCAATTTTATTTATTGCTTATCCTTACAAATATATTGTGGCCGTTAGAAACTAAACTTTCCTCACTGTTAAGATGCATTGCAAAAAAGATTCGGAACTGATGAATATTATCCATTTTCGGATTGCCATTTTCAGGAACAACTTTTTATTAGAAAGCACTGGTATTCATTCAGTAAAAATTCATAACTTCTACTTTAAGATAACGGGAAATCTTCCTACTTTTTTAAATATTAATGAAATTTCGGTCACATTTCATCTATAAGGTTGTAATAACTTGATGTGGGAGTGAAGAGTCGCTTATTTTCTAGCTCTTCTTCCCTTCCTTCTACAACTTTTTATTAGAAAGCACTGGTATTCATTCAGTAAAAATTCATAACTTCTACTTTAAGATAACGGGAAATCTTCCTACTTTTTTAAATATTAATGAAATTTCGGTCACATTTCATCTATAAGGTTGTAATAACTTGATGTGGGAGTGAAGAGTCGCTTATTTTCTAGCTCTTCTTCCCTTCCTTCCCCCCCCCCCCCTCCCTCTATCGCTAGCGCATTTCAGGATGGATACCTTGTCCGCAATGTTGATTGTAGTTACTACTTTTTTGCCAAATTTTTTGTCATCTCTAGCTCTGATGAACAATACAGCGTGATTCCGCACACAAAATATTTCATATTTCAGTATGATGTGGAAATTCTGGAGAATAATGCATTTTTGAGTGCCTCATTGAGTCTCCACTCAAGTTCATCCTCTATGAAACGTAAGCAACCATTGGAGCAGATGAGGCGTGCCATATTTATTTTGGGTTATATTGAACGCAACGAATTGCATCTCGATGATGCGGACACTGAATTAGCCTACTCGTTGTTATTTGCTATTGCTATTTCTTCATTAATTAGTTTTGAAAATCGTATCGAGAGGAAGTTTTTCTCTAAAGAAGCGCAAATACTCGAAGAGAACGTTAAGAAAATTATAATGGTTAGTCGATTGTACATTTATGTGTTTCATCGATTGAATTTTTTTTTTTTTAAAGCAAAATAGCAAAGGTCGTTCACTTTCGTCGTCTTATTATCATCTATAATGTTGTTTATTATCAGTTCTGAGGGATTTTGGATTAAGTGGAGTATATGACATATTCTGCTGAACTCGTTGGTTGCTAGCGTAACTCGTTTGACGTGAATGCACTATCGAAAGGGGGGAACGATGAATTGGTATATAAAGGGATTTCATTACCGCAAATAAATCTGATATATTGCTAAGGGTTCGGTCTTAATTGCATGATTGCACATGTTGGTTTCTTTTCCTGCTATTATTTGAAGATTTGATGTTTAAATTTATATCATTTCTATATGGTTGAGCTTTTTCTCCTGTACCATACTTTAATTGCAACCTGACCTGATGAAGAACGAATAGGGAAGTCGTCAGGCGTAAAATTTTTTTCTATATATTTATCCACACAATCATCGATCTGAAATTGGATTGCATCTTAAGTCAAAGGACTTGCGCACAGCAGGATCAAAGATCAAATTTAATTTGATCTTCACATTTGTCATTATGCATTAGTTTGCGATGAAAAAAAATGTGCCGCAGTTGCGATGAAATTTTGTTTGGTCGCGTGCTGGGCGGCTGCGTTTTCCTTCCTGTTGAGGTGGCATCCTACAGTCTATGTCTAGGTGATATCTCTTTCGTTTATTTGTTAATATCTCTTTCATTTATTTACTTATTTGTCCAAGCACTTATTTATCTTTGCTTACTTTTGTTTATTCATTTATTTATTTCTTTATCATTTATTTATTCATTTACCCATTTTTGTTTGTTTTTATTTATTTTTGCGTCTGCAACTGAAAAGGCAACTTCTATTTGACTGTTTTTCTTCATCGTTTAATTGAAAAAAAAAATGTTTTCAGTTAAATGAGAACGGAAGACGTTTATTATTAAGATCATTCGTGTTGTTTGCGTCGAATTATTCGATTCCTTTGTGTTTGTTGTTGGCAGTTCGCCAACTTAGCGATGGCTTGGATTTGTGTAGCTTCGAGAGGGATATTAAACTTCGAATAGATGATAAAGAATTAAGACAGCGAATGTTTGCTGCCGCATCTGCAACGGCACTTAGAGGTTTGCTTGAGAATATTTTTGTTCGGTTATTTGCATTTTGAGTGGCTTAGTTGATTAGTTAATGTTTAATTGGTTTTTCAGACCCAGGTTTGAGGCATATTTCCGCTTAAATGTCTTTAAATAAATTTCTTCTGTCATAATTGCGAACGAACGTTTAAGTGGGATGTGTGGTTCTTTGATTGTGTTCATGTGAACCATTAATGATTAGCTGAAGTGGATGGAAAACTATCAGGTAGAATGGCTGTAAAAATATAGAAACGTTTAATTGGGACGATTCTTTATATTTTTTCTTCGATCGTTATTTAATGATATAAAAGTGAACGATTGCTTATTGATTTTATTGGTGTGTGACGAAAATTTACCTAATTCAGCTGACGATCCGTCCATTTGCCATGGATCAGCGCGGGTCTGTCGAATTCCGTTCGCTTCTCTTCCGTTTATTTCCCTTTGACTTTTTGGCAATTAAAGGTTGTGGTAGTAACGTTTGGGTTGCTAGACCTTGTGCTCCTATAGCCGCAGTTTGCCTTTCCACACTTAGCTGTGATAGTCATTGAGGCCCATCCCGTTTCCTACTCGGAGACTTTCCAGCATGATAGGACCTAACAGATAGGATGTGGTGCAAGTATCAACGGTTAATTATAATTATTTTTATAGCTATCAATGACTCCACTGAATGGGACGTATCATCGATTGATGATTGGATATGTCGTTGTGAATTAAACTGTTCTTTAGCTGATCCGAATTTATCAACGATATTGCTCGCATGTTTCGTTTGTGAGGGACGATCGTTTTTTGAAGGATCTCTTTTCATCTTTCAGTTCGTTTTCCCACATTTTCTCAACATCTTTCAATTTTTACGCTTAGTCTTTTTTTTTCGTCTGCTGGCTTGCGAGGTTTCGATATTTGCACTCCAATTTATTTTAATTGCTATAGGAAAGAGGGCATAAAAAGCGTTCGAGAAAAGGATGCTATTTTACAAAATCCCTGTATTACATTTATTTTAGTCATTAATAACGACAGTTTTATTTCAGGGAGAATGAGCAAAGTAATCGTATGAATATATTGAATTGTGCACTTCTTCGTGTGTTACAGTGTGGTTGTGCTTCACTTGATATTATGGATTCCGCCTTACGTGATTTCCTCCTTTGTGCACTTCTAACTGCCCTTGAGGTACGTTTTTGATTCACGTCTTATATGATGTTCTAACGTTCTCTTACTCCAATATAGATAAGGGTTTAGCAACATAGAATGTCTATAACCGAAAAGGGTTAGAAGATCTATAATCGAAAAGGGTTTTATTTGAGAATATAGGGCATTGGTATGTAGATAGGACAGTTTGCCGGTAATTTCTTAGTGATTAGCTTTTGCATTTGGGCAATCTGTATTGTCGATCGCCGTTGATAGCGATTGTTCTTCATTATAACATTCGCATAGATGAGACTCAAGCTCTGTTGATAATTGCCCATCGTGGAGCTTGAGGTATGAAATTAATTAAAGCAATGCATATATCTATACTATCTCTTCCGTTTTTTTTTCTCAACAGATTTTACGATATTCCAATTCTCGTTATTATTTATAAGATTTAAACGTTGGTTTTTTTCATTTTTAATTATTTTTCACGATATTTTTCTCAACTTTTATATTCCATCGAAAAAAAAATTATTATACATTTAGCCAATATTTAAGAGGATTATCCCATTACGTTCCAGAGTGTGAATTTTCGTTCTTTTTTTCCCATTCATTTGCATTCGAATCAGATTTTTTTTTCTTGAACAATTCTTGCAACAACGTTTTATCGAAATTTATGATTTGCAGTGATCGTTGTGATCATTAAGGGAGTTGAACGTGTAATTGGTACACTATCTAAAAATATGTGAAATTTCTTTTGATGGCTATTGCAATGAAGGTGAAATTAGAGGGGTTGTGGTATAAATTTTTTAGGAGAAAAGGGAGGGGGAGGGGTATTATTAGTTGTTCCCGATTGTTCTGAAAGCAATGTGATATCAAAATAAGGGTTGAAAGTCGACACCGTTATTACAAGGCTATATCGTCTATCTCTTGCTGAACGAAGGTAAAGTTTAGTTGCATTCACTGTTATATTTTCAGAATTGTAGAAGCGTATCGGTACGTGATGAATATCCACATATTTTTGTATTGTTTGCGTCATTGACGATACGCCTATTTATTGAATGTGCTCATATTGCCTCACTGACTAAAGACGATGTTGCCTTCTCGGTTTTTAGACAGGTTTCTCTAATTTTATATGTTACGGTAGGCAAAATTTCACAGAGAATCAAATGTTCTCTTAAACTCTTTCTTTGATCTATCAGTCGAGGAGTGTTTAAGCTTGTAATGCGTAAATTCAGCAGTATTAATAAGTTGTATTTAATTTATTAATGGTTATGTAGCAGTCATTTTAGAGGCTGGCACTAGATTGGCTGTTGATGTTAGCTTAGATTGATGACAGCTTCTAGCTTCATTGAGTTCATTTGATTGCATCCACTATAGCAATAAATCCCTTAAATCACCTCTTGATATGTTTACGTTGGTGTTGTTAAATAGCTGAGATGTTGCACGCAATATCGCAGGCTTTTCATCTTATGTGTAAATAAAGTTAATGCAAACCAGTCACTCTATTATATGATTTGTTATGGTAGCATGGGCCCCTTCCCCCTTCCGACTTCTTCACTCTCTCCTCCTTTGTTGCTCATAATGATATCCACCAATGTATATGGTGGGTGAGGGTGATGGACAAGTGGAACCGCCTTTCTTAGAGGTAACTTCCCATGCTTTACTTTTTCTTTCATTTTTATGGTGACACGTTTCTCCGAG
The DNA here is from genome assembly GCA_006503575.1 of Baylisascaris schroederi. Classification (NCBI taxonomy): domain Eukaryota; kingdom Metazoa; phylum Nematoda; class Chromadorea; order Rhabditida; family Ascarididae; genus Baylisascaris; species Baylisascaris schroederi. The sequence goes on along the minus strand of QEWY01002451.1, from coordinate 19,292 downwards.
TATTGTGATCTTCGGAATTGGTGATCTTGGCGTGATACGGAGAGATGATTCCTGAAGGTGGGAACGAGCTGAAACACACGGTCAGTAAGCAGTTGTATAAGAAAATTCCTACAGTGTAATTGAAAAGGAAGAAATTTGCCCCATAAATTTCAATCAGAAATAGAATATTCTCGATGAATAGCTTGATTTTCCTCTTATATCTGTTTTCTCGTAGCCAGAAGCCATGGACGGTAAGCACTTTATTGAACTTTATTGAATAAAATATTTTATTTTATAGGAATGGTTTGAATTTTTCCGCAATGAAGCCGAGAGCGTTCTTCTAGACTGGTTCCTTTCACTATCTGAACAGATAGCATGCCACCATCCGGCATTATTGCGTACTCTTTCATCCGCTATGCATTCTTGTCAGGAAAATGCGCTCTATGATGCTAAATTACCGCCTCGTTTCGATGTTGAACTCGACTGTAAAAAGTTTGTTTTGTTTCGATTTTTTTGGCAACAATATTGTGTTGTGAATTTTATCTCTCCTTCACGCTTCACTTCCTTTTTCTTTATCTCCTCGTAACTTGAAGTTATAAATATATGTTAAACTTAAAGTTAAGTACGGAGATGAGATTAAATAAATATCAATAAAGAGATAGGCAAAAGAAAGGAATTAATGAAAATATTGGACATATTCATATTCGACTCTTCGGTCATTGATATGAAGGTGTCGCGGCTTCGTTGTCTTTTGGAAATTTGGAGTGATGAAGTCGTTCGTGTTTGCAGATATATTTTGGTCGGTAATAGCAATAGTCGAATGGCACTATAATCACCGTAGTATCAAAAACTGGAAATGTTAAAGGATTTATCGGTTAAATATTTCGATCCAGAAGTTTGCTTCAGTTACCCAAGTTTGAGGGTTTGCCAAATTCTACAACGAAATGAATTGGAAAACGATAGAAGAGAAAAGTTTCGAAAACATTTTCCGACATTGGCACTTAGAATTATCGCTATGTTCTCAGAGTGTGATTGCTATGCTGTGTATCCAGTGAGGATGTCTGTTGCAGCTATCCGGAGCGTCTGCAGTCGGTTGTGGTTCCACTGATATCACTGATCTCTCATCCGCTCGTTGATGTACAGTTTGCGGCACTTCGTATTTTGCGTGTGTAGGTTTCCTAATTTTTATACTTGTTAACTTTCATCATCTTATTAGCGTAAGGTAATTTTATGTGGGGATTGTGATGTTTTTGGTCAAAACCTCTTTCTGACCCGTTTCTCCCCTCCCAAAAATTTTCACTATGTCTGTTCGGTTCATATTTCGTATTCATATGAGTTTGGTGGCTAGATATTGTGCCCAGAGACGGGCAAATTGCAACATAAAATGGGATAATCTATGCTGTCAAAAATGGTCATACCAGTAGACGTTGCTGACCTGCAGACTTGTCTGAAACACGATTTTCCAACGTCTTACACAAATAAAACTATCGAATTGCAGTGAGATGTCGGTTTTTATATGGAAGTTTTATTGATTCGTTCATTGAACTTCAGCCGCTTTCTTTCGAGGTTGATTGCTCCGAATATTCCCAAAGAAATATTTGATTGCATGTGTAGGATGATTGACTTCTATCATGTGTAGGATGTTCTTAAAAAAGTTGCGCTTGTGGATGCGAAATTTATGGATTTTGCTTTGGGTGCCTCAAGCTGAAGTTTCAGCCATAAGCGAGTTTCGAACTCGAACTCGCGACCATTATTTTGCTGAATGACGATCTAACCGATTGAACCACTCGACATGGTTCCTGAAACTTCCCTTCTGGTCAGGAAATCGCATTTTTTCCTTGATATTTCTTGTTTTAGTTCGTAAGGTGCATATTCGTTCGTTTGCGCTGAAGTTGAAGGGGAGGTTACTGAATATTGCGTTGATTATGTGGATTAAGTCTTGCACAGTGGGCTTTTATTTCAGAGTTACCGTAGAAATGATGCGTTTGGAAAATAAATCAGAAGAAACTGAAGAGGATTCCGACGAGAGCTTGACCTCAGCAGAGAAGAAGATGCTACCAGTAGTTCTAGCTCGAATTATGAGCTCGAGCTCTGAGGTGAAGACCGATGTACCACCGTTGTTGCTGGCGTGGGATGCGTTTGTTGAAACATTGGCACGATTCGAGCTTGCCGAGCGTGTCGCATATTGTAACAACGTGAATGTTTTATTGGATGACGTCATGCCAAGAATATTCGAATTGCTACCCCAGAATCCAAGTACGTGTGTTAGCTAATTTTTGAATTTTTTTAATTGCAATCCCAAGGTCATCCTATAATTGCAATTTATTGCCATCCTATAATATATCCTAGGGTCGAGTACAATTCGGGCGGCATATAAATGCCGCCGATTCATCGTTTTGCCTTGTCTAGTGCGGGGTCAGTTGTGAAGCTCCGATCAGAATTGTTGGCTCTGCTCAGACGAGCCACCCCGCCCCACGCCCTCATCGGGACGTGGACGGTGGAACAAATTCTAACGGTCATAGAAGGAGCAACTGATTCGGCTTATCAGCATCCAACGGGCAGGAGACGAGCCTAAGACCTAATCTTCACGCGACCGACCTGCAAAAAGTAGAGGCCGACCTAAAGACCACAGGAGTCAAGCGGATCAGAGAGGTATTGGGTCAGAGCAGGAGGTGGAAGCGATATGAAGAGACATGTATTCGTAATGAATGCTTTCTTCATTGAAATAAATAAATGACGCAGGCGTGTTTAATTTATGTTTTATTGGCTAAATAAATGTATATGAGGCTTGTTGTGTACTTTTATGGTTCATTTCTTTATCTTTTTTTCAGAAGTCTTTTATGGTTCATTTCTTTATCTTTTTTTCAGAAGTGGAAGATATACCATTGGATTACTCGTTGTTTCTTACGAAGAACATTGAGTCAGATCGTAAGTTTTCTTTGAAGTCATATACTAATTACACCTCTGGAAAAGTTTTATCTCATCTCTTTTGGCGTCTAAGTGTCGATAGTTTGTCAATTGAAAGGTTTATGGTTTTATTTGATTCGTGCGTGCTGTTTGTAACTAGTGCGATCCATGAGGAGGTTCGCGTGTCACTGAACCACTAGGTTTAACGCATTGTTTGGGTCATTGGGTTTCAACCGGGTTTTCTTCACTGATCCAGCAGATTTGACGCATTGGATCTCAGCTAGGTGTTTATGAGTAACTCTGCTGTTTTCCACTAGATTTTTTGTGATTACTCGAGCAGAATAAAGTCGCTCTTTAAAATGGTTTGAAATTCAATACAAAAATTTCACCACAATTACAAATGAGAGATCTCTGGTTGGAATTGGTTTTATCCATTTTTGCTCATATTTTTTAAGAAGATAATGGGAAAAGTTGTAAAAAATGGCGAATATTCGCTCTGTATTATTTACATAAATTTGAGCTAATTTCAGTGCCAATAATATCATGCTATGTTTTTGGCCTCTTCTATAGAACATTAATAACATTGCCCGCACTCGTTAGACAATGGTATACTTCTCTCCCACGAGCAGCGGCCAACTTGGTTAATGCGTATGTTTTATGAGGTTTTATTGTGGATCTATTGGTATCTTGAGTTTATTTGATTGCATAATTTTATTTTTGTTTTATATTATCGAGCTTACGTTTTAAAGAGTTCTTATCAACGGATTTTTTTGTCATTTTTTGCAATCGCGAGTGAAATTTTTTATGGGAGGAGGAGGGGGAGGGGGGGGGAGAGACGGTTAGAAATGTTTAGGAGGGGAAATAAAGGTGAAGGGGATAAGAGGGGGTTAATGGGAGAGAGGAGAAAGGAAAGGAAGTGGCGGCGAAAGGATGGTTGATGACTGCATGATGATTAGCTGTGTGGTTGAGGTTTCTTTTATTCATTGAGCTGAAAAGTTGTTTGTTTATTCTACAATTAAATATATGGGTTACACATATGATGGAATCATCCAAATGGTGCAAAAAATTGCTCTTCATGGACTACTTATAATAGATCATAGAGCAAAAGAATGCCCAAGTTGCATCTTTTTTAACAATTGAGTGAGACTGAAATGGCTTTTCTTCGATCTATTTTTGTTTTCTATATTTTCAGTTACACTGTTAAATATGTGGGTCCGCTAATATGGAGAAAGGAACGTCATCTGATTTCAGTTCAGAAAATGCCCCCACATCTTGAGGTATGTTTTATTTTGTATTATTTTTTATAAAAATAGGCAAATCTATTATTGGGCATGAAAAAAATCTTAGATTTTTCCCGTTCGGTGATCACATCAGAAAACAACTTTGAAAGGACCTTATAAAGTGCGCTCGTTGACATTGATATTGTTTACTTAGTCAATCATTTCTACAAATGCGTGGTTTCCACAAACAAAAGTTTTTGATCAATACTGTGATGATCAATAATCAATCACTGCAGTGTATTGATTGATATAGAATACAGATTTGCTGAGTATTAGAGGTATTATGGAACAGATTCAAGTGCAATAATTTGTGCTATGAAAGTATTGATGGTTCGTTCGTATAGTTTGTTATATCGTTTTTTTAAACGACTTATGTGTAAACTCGCTGTCGAGAAAGGATAGTGTGATAGTGTATTCATTGATTAAAGTGCTGATAATATATTGACAGCCTTCTTGATAGGAGGAATGTGATCGCTACACCTCGTTTTTATTGAGTACTAAATCAAATCAACTTGCTTTGCTGAATAAATAGGGGACGAAACGTGCTTCTTAACGATTATTGTTTTTTTTATTATATTTTTATAGTTTATTATTATTTGTTAATTATCATTGTTGTTGCTAGTATTTATGATTTTTATTTATTATCGTTTATTACCGTCAATTACAACAATTTATTATTGTTTATTATCATTTATTATTATAACCAATAAATTTGTCATTAAGGTGCGTGTTCTTGGTGCGGTGAGGGAAATCATTGCCGAATATGATATGGAAGATGCGAAAATGGTTCTAGTAATCGAACTTCCAACCGATTATCCATTGAGTGTACCGGTTATCGAGAATGAGAAGGCAATCGTGAATAAGGATGTGAGAAGGAAATGGCTTCTACAATTGACACTTTTCCTCACTCACCAGGTCTATACAATTTTATATGTTTATACTTCTCTTTTTGTAGGGATTGGTAAGGGATAAGAATTAATTATTGGTAACGAACTAGAATTGATATTTCGTAAAGAACTAGGGCAGGTAACTGACAAGAAATTAGAGTTGATAGTCGGTGAGGAACTACAACTGATAATTGATGAGAAGCTATTACTGATATTTAAGTGTTATTTGGTTGGATAACCACCACTTTTTTGCCCACTGCTATCATTTTGTCATATTAGTAGGTTGTTGACCGTGTCTTGGAGTATTTATCTTCTATAATGACTAGCGCGTGAACGACTTGTCTATTGTCACACTTTTCCACATATCACGCCAATTTAGTTGCAAAAAATAATGAAAATGGAGTCATGGGGGGCTAATAAATGACACCAGTGATGCATTATTTTATTCGCACATTTCAAATGTGCACGAACAACAGGTTTGAACATTACACACAAACAAACGCACACACACACACATTTCTACATCTCAAGGACACATAACAGACACGCGCCTTCGGCGCTTACAAAGACAGAGGAAGAAGTAATACACAACAAACTCGCGCCTTCGGCGCTCGCAAGTGCAGAAGACGAAGCTCAGCATGACATGCTGACACCTTTGGCGCTGGCTAAAGCAGTCTCTGAACCACGTCGTAACGTCCTGGCGCCCTCGTCGCTCGCCAAAGCAGTGGGTGATGGGTATCGAAACAAGCTGCCGCCTTCGGCGCTCGCCAAAACAGCGGCGAAATTACATTACGGGAGGCTGGCGTCTTCGGTGCTCGCGAAAATGCGGAAAAGATACATAATGGGAGGCTGAGCCTTCGACCCTTGCCAAGACAGCGATCAAAACACATCACAATAGGCCGGTGCCTTCAGCGCTCGCCGAAACAGCGGCGAAACTACTTTATAAGCGGCTGGCGCCCGCGTTGCTTCCAGAAACAACAGCAGAAATGCGCGCTGGTGGACCGCGCTTTCCGCGCTCGTCAGAAGGGGAGCCGATATGCGTGGGAACAGTCTGGCACATTCGGCGCTCCCCAAGCGATCGCGGAAATACGTCATGGCGCGCTTTCGCCTTCGGCGCTGAAAAAACGCGACAAAAATACATCATAAGGAATTGGCGCCTTTGGCGCTGGCCAAAACAGCAGCCAATATGCATCGAAACAGGCTGGTGCATTCGTGGCTCGCAGAAACAACGGGAGATATGCATCATCACATCCTGGCGCCTTTGGCGCCCGCCGAACGATCACGAGAATAGATCATGGCAGGCTGACGCGTTCGGCGCTCGCTAAAAACGCAGCGAAAGTACATTATAGTGTCCTGGCTCCTTCGGCGCTCGTCAAGCAGCGAGCGACATGCATCACAAGGACTGGCGCCTTTGGCGCATACCAAAACAGCGGGCTATATGCATCACAACAACCGAATTCCTCGCTCGCCCAGGCAGCAGCGAAGATACATCAAACGGGCTGGCGCCCTCAGCGCTTGCTGAGAACGCAGCGAAAACACATCAAGCAGACCGGCTCCTTTCGCGACCGCCAGAAGCGCAGCCAAAATACGTCATCAAAATCTGGCGCCCGCGCGCTCACAAAAACAACAGCGTAGATAACTCCTGCGGAGCCGCGTCTTCGGCGTTCGTTCAAGCAGCAGCGAAAATACGTCGTAACAGACTGGCGGCTTCGGCGCTCGCCAAAACAACAGGCCATATGCATCGCAGTACACTGACTCCCTCGGCACTCGCCGGAAGCGTAGCCAAAATACATTATTAGACGCTGGCGCCCTCGGCGCTCACAGAAACAGCAGCCGAAACGAATGCCGGGGAGCCACACCTTCGGCTTTCGCCCAAGCAGTGGCGAAAATACGTCGTAACAGGCTGGCGCCTTCGGCGTTCGCCAAGGACCCAGCAGAAACGCATCAAACAGGCTGGCGCTTTTGACGCTCGTCAAAACAACAGGCCGTGTGAATCGCAGTACGCTGACTCCTTCGGCGCTCGCCAAAAGCACAGCCAAAAGACATCATCGAATACTGGCGCCCGCGTCGTCCGCAGGAACACCAGCCGAAACGAATGCTGGGGACTGACGCCCTCTGCGATCCTCCCATCAGCAGCAAAAATACATCGAACAGGCTGGCGCCTTCGACGCTCGCCCTGAACGCAGCAAGAACAACAAACAGAGTGGCGCCTTCGGCGCTCGCCAAAGGTATAGTCAAAATACATCATCAGAATGTGGCGACCGCGGCGCTCACAAAAACAGCAGCCGGAACGAACGCTGGGAGCCGCGTTTCCGGCGAGCGCCCAAGCAGCAGCCAAAATACGTCGTAACACCATGGCGCCCTCGGCGCTCACCGAGAACGCAGCAAAAACGCATTCTGCTTCTCTGGTGCCCTCAGCGCTCACCGAGAACGAAGCCAAAAAACACCAAACAGCCTTGTGCCTTCGGCGCTCGCTAAAATCGTAGCCAAAATACGTCATCGAATACCGGTGCCTCGCGGCGCTCGCAGAAACAGCAGCCGAAACGAACACTCGGGACCCGCGTTTTCGGCGATCTCCCAAGCAGCAGCCAAAATGCGTCATTACACCCTGGCTCTTTCGGCGCCCACCGAGGACGCGGCAAAAACACATCAAACACGCTGGCGCCTTCGACGCTCGCTCTGAACGCAGCAGAGACAACGGAGTGGAGTCTTCGACGCTAGCCTAAAATGCAGACAAATTACATCATCGAATACTGGCGCCCGCGGCGCCCACAGAAACCGCAGCCGAAGTGAACACTGGGGACTGACGACCCCTTCGATCCTCCAGACAGCAGCAAAAACACATCAAACAGGCTGGCGCCTTCGGCACTAGTCTAAGGCGCAGCCAAAGTGCATCATCCAATAATGGCGCCCGCGGCGCTCACGGAAACAGCAGCCGAAACGATTGCTGGGGAGCAAAGCCCTCGGCGCTCGCCAAAAGCACAGCCAAAATACGTCATCGAATACTGGTGCCCGCGGCGCTCGCAGAAACAGCAGCCGAAACGAATGCCTGGGAGCCGCATCTTTGGCGCTCACCGAGAACGCACCGAAAACACATCAAACAGTCTGGCGCCTCCGGCGCTCGCTAAAAGCACAGCCAAAATACATCATCGAATACTGGCGCCAGCGGCGCTCGCAGAAACAGCAGCCAAAACGAATGCCTGGGAGCCGCGTCTTCGGCGCTTACCGAGAACGCAGCAGACACGCATCAAACAGGATGGCGCCCTCGGCGCTCATCGAGAACGCGGCAAAATCGCGTCGAACAGGATGGCGCCCTCGGGGCTTACAAAGAACGCAGCCAAAACACATCAAACAGTCTGGCGCCTTCGGCGCTAGCCTAGAGCACAGCAAAATACATCACCGAATAATGGTGATCCCCCATTCAGCAGCAAGAACACCTCTAACAGGCTGGCGCCTTCGACGCTCGCTCTGAACGCAGCAAAAACAACAGAGTGGCGCCTTCGGCGCTAGCTTGAAAAGCAGCCAAAATACATCATCGAATACTGGCGCCCGCGGCGCTCACAGAAACAGCGGCCGAAATGAACACTCGGGACCCGCGTTTCAGGCGATCGCCGAAGCAGCAGCAAAAACACATCAAACAGTCTGGCGCCTTCGGCGCTCACCGAGAACGCGCACCAAAAACACATCAAACAGTCTGGCGCATTCGGCGCTCGCCAAAAGCACAGCCAAAATACATCATCGAGTACTGCCGCCCGCGCCGTCCGCCGGAACACCAGCCGAAACGAATGGCGCCTTCGGCACTAGCCTAAAGCGCAACCAAAATACATCACCGAATACTGGTTCCCGCGGCGCTCGCAGAAACAGCAGCCGAAACGAATGCCCGGGAGCCGCGTCTTTGGCGCTCACCGAGAACGCACCGAAAACACATCAAACAATCTGGCGCCTCCGGCGCTAGCCTAAAGCACAGCAAAATGCATCATCGAATACTGGCGCCAGCGGCGCTCACGCAAACAGCTGCCAAAACGAATGCTTGGGAGCCGCGTTTTCGGCGCTCGCCGAGAACGCGGCAAAATCGCGTCAAACAGGATGGCGCCCTCGGCTCTCGCCAAAAGCACAGCCAAAATACATCATCGAATTCTGGCGCCCGCGCCGCCGCAGAAACAGGAGCCGAAATGAATGCTGGGGACCGACGCCCACGGCGATCCTCCCATCAGCAGCAAAAATAGATCAAACAGGCTGGCGCCTTTGGCGCTCGCCAGAAGCACTGCCAAAATACATCATCGAATACCGGCGCCCGCTTCGCTCACTGAAACAGCTGCCGAAATGAACGCCTGGGAGCCGCGTTTTCGGTGATCTCCCAGGCAGCAGCGAAAAGACGTGGAACAGGCTGGCGCCTTTGGCGCTCGCCAGAAGCACAGCCAAAATACGTCATCGAATACTGGTGCCCGCGGCGCTCGCAGAAACAGCAGCCGAAACGAATGCCTGGGAGCCGCATCTTTGGCGCTCACCGAGAACGCACCGAAAACACATCAAACAGGCTGGCGCCTTCGGCACTAGCCTAAAGCGCAGCAAAATACATCACCGAATAATTGCGCCCGCGGCGCTCACAGAAACAGCAGCCAAAACGAATGCCTGGGACCCGCGTTTCAGGCGATCGCCGAAGCAGCAGCCAAAATACGTCATAGCAGGCTGGCGCCTTCGGCGCTCACCGAGAGCGCACCAAAAACACATCAAACAGTCTGGCGCATTCGGCGCTCGCTAAAAGCACAGCCAAAATACATCATCGAGTACTGGCGCCCGCGCCGTCCGCCGGAACACCAGCCGAAACGAATGCTGGGAACTGACGCCCTCGGCGATCCTCCCATCAGCAGCAAAAATACATCAAACAGGCTGGCGCCTTCGGCGCTCGTCCTGAACGCAGCAAAAACAACAAACAGAGCGGCGCCTTCGGCGCTCGCCAAAAGTATAGTCTAAATACATCATCAGAATGTGGCGCCCGCGGGGCTCACAAAAACAGCAGCCGAAATGAATGCTGACGAGCGACGCCCTTGGCGATCCTCCGGGCAGGAGCGAAAATACGTCCAGCAATCTGGCGCCCTCGGCGCTCACCGAAAACGCAGCAAAAACGCATCAAACAGGTTGGCGCCTTCGGCTCTAGCCTAAAGCGCAGCGAAAATACATCATCGAATACTGGCGCCCGCGGCGCTCACAGAAACAGCAGCCGAAATGAACACCGGGGAACCGCGTTTTCCTCTATCCCCCAGGCATCAGCGAAAAGGCGTCCAACAGGCTGGCGCCCTCGGCGCTCGCCAAAAGCACAGCCAAAATAGATCATCGAATACTGGGGCCCTCGCCGTCCGGAGAAACAGCAGCCAAAACGAATGCTGGGGAGCGACGCCCTCGGCGATCCTCCAGGCAGCTGCGAAAATACATCATGGCATGCTGGCGCCCTCGGCGCTCACCGAGAACGCATCGAAAATACATTGTGCTTCTCTGGCGATTTCTGCGCTCGCCAAAACAGCAGCGGTGTGCATCGCAGTATACTTTCGCCTTTGGCGCTCGCCAAAATTGCAGCCAAACTACATCATCAAAAGCTGGCGCTCGCCAAAATTGCAGTCAAACTACATCATGAAAGGCTGGTACCCGCGCCGCTCGCAAAAACAACGGGCGATATGCATCATAACATCCTGGCGCCTTTGACGTTCGCCGAGCGGCCGCGAAACTACATCGTGATGCGCTGGCGCTCTCGGCGCTCGCCAAAAACGCGGCGAAGATGCATCATAACAGGCTTGCGCCAGCGGCTTCCGCCGAACGACCGCAAAATTATATCACTGCACGATGGTGGCTTGTGCGCTCGCCAGAGACCCGGAGAAAATACATCATCGGAGCTTAATGCCCCTCTCGCTCGACAAAACAGCAGCCAGTATGCATTGAGACAGGCTGGCGCTTTTGGCGCCCGTCAGGACTGCTTGCGGCATCCATCATTGCAGGCTGGTGCCTTCGGCGCTACCCAAAACGGCCGCATAAACATCATGAAAGGTGGCGCCCGCGGAGCTCACAAAAAATCGCGCCTTAGGCGACGCACACAGACGGAGACACACAGACACCTACATAGACACACAAACACGGACATAGACACAGACGCACGCGCACAGACATTGACAAACACGCACAGACGCAACCACCTGACACAGACACAGACACACGCGCACAGACGCAGGCACACACGAACATAAATACCGACGCAGACACAGGCACGCCCACGCACATACGCAGACACCCTCCTGCATACAGCACACGCCACACGCATATGCCACAGCGAATCGGAAAAGGCAAGCCCCTCCCCCCTTCCCCCCCGCCCCTCTCACCTGTAGCACACATAAAAGGGAGCACGATCACAAACTCACGCTCCAAGCGGAGCCGAACTGCTCCCATCTTGATCATATTCTTGCTGCCAACCGGGCGCTTAACCGGCTATGCCATTTAGTGATTGAGGAACGAAGCAACTTTATCATCCAATTATTTGTAAGGGAAAATTATACACTCATTTCACACCACACCTTGTACTCCTCTCGATCGGTGGTAGCACTCACTGGATAGAGCTCAATTCATGTTCTCATTTGACACCACACACCTCTCTTGCTCGAATCATTGAGATTTCCGAAGCCTCGAAACCCTTGAGTATGAAAATGACATATATACGCACTTTTGACCCACTTTTGCTACTTCTACCCTCATCAAAAAGGATAGGCATGTTAAGAACAGAATATATCACGTTTTAATGAAAAAAAAGGCGCACATCTATCGATTTGTTGATCAGATAACGTTGACGAAAGGGTAAAATTGCTTGTTCCGCTCCGTTAAGTTTGCTTGTATAATTATAGGGAGGATCCCCTTTTAAGCTGCAACTGAGTCATTTCGATCTAGACACTATCGCTGCTATTACATATTAAATTTCCATTCGCTAAAATTATAGGTTTGCGAACGTTCTGCCTGTTCATCCTATTCATGCTCAAATAGTTTTGTACGTTTTCCCACTCAGGGACGTTAAAATAAATAAATAGATAGTTTCCACCGAACCTTCCTCACTTGCTCCTTTCCCCCCTCTATACTCCAAACCTGTACACCTTCCTATTCCCTCTATCAGTCTCGTTCTTCTTGGTTGCTAATTAGTTACAATCATAAAATTTTTTTATTTGCAGAATGGATCCGTAATTGATGGGATCCTAATGTGGGCAAAAAATATTGCACGTCATTTGGATGGTGCAGAGGATTGTACAATTTGTATGATGACCGTGCATTCAAAGACACTCGAATTACCACGTTTCAAATGCAAACAATGCAAGAATCGATTCCACATCGATTGCCTTGTAAGTTTTATTGGATTGTTTTTATGAGTTTATTGGTAATTAAATATATATTTGTGGCAGTGAGGAAAGAGGAGAGGGTGGGAGGGGGAGGGGGGTGTTGTTTACTATTTTATAAATGAACTGGGAATTATAGAATTACAAAGGAAAGATTTTAATCGGATCTATTTCATTCATTTCAGTTCATGTTGAGAGTGATGCTTAATTTCATTGAGAGTGTTGTTAATGTAGGACTTCAAATTTGGGTTTCTCTGTTGATCGTTTTTCTCTGTTTTGCAAAAATTTTTTGCTCGACGCCGGAAAATTTATTCGGTTTATTGCGTCCGAAAAAATTGCAATATTTGACTGAAGATCTTCTTTCTTCTTAATGGCCGTGGTAATTTTGCAAAGTAGTTGGATTGCAACTTTTGTCTTGAATTAAATTCACTTTTCCAATTTTTTAAATTAAGCAACATTTATCTTGAATTTTTTAATGAAAATAAAAATGCAATAGATGATAGCAGTTAAGTTATTTATATTATCCAACTCATGTGGTCATTATTGTAATGTTATTAGTGATTATTATTGCATATTTTTGCAATATTTTTTTCCGATATTTATTTTATTTTATTTAATTTTTCAGCGTAAATGGTTCGAAACGAGCAAACAGTCGACATGTCCACTTTGTAGAGGCAACTTCAAGACCAATTAGCTGTGATATATTCACTTTTTTACACTGATTTTTGCAATCGATGTTTGTGGTTTTTTATTGAAATAGTTGCATTATTTTTGACTAAATTGCAATTTTTATTTGCAAAATTGCAATTAGATTGACCAAATTGTAATTCAACGATGAATGGAAGTGGAAATATTCAGATTTCGAGTAGAATAGAGGCAATGGGT
>QEWY01002404.1:1291213-1314877 GCA_006503575.1 Baylisascaris schroederi | reverse complement strand
ATATTCGATGTTGTCTTCTCTTTCGATTGAGTTTGATTACTTCAACATCCGTTGCTATTATATCATTTGAGTTTGGAATTGAGCATTTTTGGTTGATTCTACAATACGTGAAGGTGTAGAGCTTTAGCGGTTTTTAATTTCATGACTTAGTGCTTAAATTTTCGAAATTTTCATCTATTTTATAAATCTGAAGGTACTGGAACGTTTGGCATACGAAAGCCGTAAAACGGTAATCTGTACAATTCATCAGCCGGTATCAGAGATTTTCGAAATGTTCGATCGGGTCGTTTTTCTCGCTAATGGAGGTGTTGCTTTTTTTGGTTAGTTAGACGAGTAAGCGTCATTTTCGGTTAGATACCCTAAAGTACATCTTCAGAAACCACATCTATTAGTTGTTGCCCTCTATCGAATATCAGAGCTGCTGGTTTATAGGCACAATATTTGATTAATGATTCGACACTGGTTTTGAATATTTTCATTATATGATGTAGTTTGGTATTTTGTACTTGATAGAGTTTGATATTTCCTTTTGATCTTATTTCCCCCCCCCCCTTCCCTTTTTCTTTTCAGGTTCTTCCCCCATTCTCAGCTTAACATATTTGTTTGTTTTCCCATTTATACCTGTTATGTGTTATGCCGTGCGATTGCGAAATTTTATCATATTGTCAATAATATTTGCATATAAAAAGTCTACAACTTTGTTGATTTTTTCAATCGTACAATATACGCATTGCATTGTCCTACCTATATTTACATAAGAGGATTTCATAGTTGATCAAAAAGAGTTTGTAGGCTCACCTGCTGAAGCGGTGCAATTTTTTGGCGATTGTGGGTATACGATTCCTGAACATACGAATCCAGCAGATTTCTTTATTCAAACGCTCGCAATCGTACCTGGCGATGAGCGACGTTGCATAAAACGTACCGATGTGATTAAATCTGCGGTATGCATTCTTTTAAAAGTGATAGCTTTTCTTTATGAGTTCTTCTTTAAGATTTCTATCCATTCTATGCCATATTTTCTATCTTTTTTGTAGAAATTATTTGCGCTGATTTGTAATTTTTGCAAATTTTTTCGGCTTTTTAATATGCAAATTTTCGATTCATTCAAATAGTTCCCCTTGAGTGGTATATGTATGGCCGTATGTTCTTTTCCTGTTTTTATTAAGAAGGCGTTTTACCTATGCCTCTTGTTTAGTTGAAAAGGTGAGAGAACTTTATGATAACAAATACTGACTTTTTTAGAGGAAGACATTTCAAACGGGGGCATAAGTTCGAAAAAATCTAGAAGTCCTCAGAACTACTCACAATATATACAAAAATTATTTTATTTATTCATTTTGTAGTTTCTTGTATCAAAATATGGTAGAAAAATGCAACAATTGTGTGCAGTGAGCAATCGTGAAGCAGCAATCCAACTTGTGGATCGTGCTAAGGCATCAATTCCGATGCTGACGACCACTCTTTTCTTAAGGTAATCTCTATTTAAATTCAGGTGGAAATTTTCCATGGTTATTTAAATAACCTTGGAAAATTTTATTTAAGCATGAGAAATGCTCAAGAATATTTCAAGGTAATTTTGGTCTCGTAAATTAAAGCCTAAATAATACTAGCAATAAAAAGTGGAGTGGCTTGTTCGGTGGAAACTTTTGTATTTCGTTTAATAGATCAACTATATAAAGTAATGAAATAATGCTTTCGTATTTCAACTGATCGAATTGTCTGTAGGCATATTCCACGAATGATTCGCTTTTCCACCACTGCATAAAATTAAAGTCCGGCTAGCATTAAAATTCTTGCGAATTTTTCGCCACCTTTAAATGTCTTGATGAATTTTTTAATACCACTAAACGTATATGATTTTTTGAGTGTCACTTGATTAGCGTCAAATATGGTATAGGTATACCACACAGATCGATTCATACCCATGTACACACATCTAGCTTTGCCAAGATATGAAAGCAGTTTCATGCAAAACTGCATAAAAAGTAATGAGCTCATGTCAGATGTAATAAATTACGTTCACGATTGAAGCTGCACCTTATGGACCTACCGTAGTCGTTTTTGATAGCAGAAACAGTGAATTATGAAGTGCATAGGATATGCGTCACTTCATATTACGGTATTAGGAGTGGTAAAAATATTCGCCCTAAGGTGTTCCATTTAAGTTATTATAAATGTTTTTCAGTTCATTACAGCCACATTACTTTTTAGAGCGTTCATTGATAATTGGCGTAATCCATCACTTTTACGGGCTAAACTGGTTCAGAAGTGCGTTATGGGTGTATTTCTTGGTTTGCTATATTTGCAAACTGAAATGACTCAGGTAAATAAAAGGGTATTTTAAGCTGATTGGTAAATCAATTGGTAAAAAAATAAACCAGGCAATTTTTATTAACACCTTTGAAGTGCTTGAGTTCGATTCAGTAGTTTTACACTTGCAAAATTCACTCATCTGCATATGACTGGGGTGTATTTTATATTAACAGGTAGTGATACAACAGCTTGGGGTTTATGATAACACTGAGCTGTGGTATTGAATAGCCAGCTAGTTTCTCTTAGATAGTTGTTCTTTAGAGTTTATAGAAAGTCTGATATTTTTAAAGTTCTTGAGGCAGTGCTAAAAGTTTTATTTACCTCGGAGCATTTTTTTTGTTGTTTTCTATGGAAAAAAGCGAAATACTATTAATATATTATTTATTGGTGGCAAAAAGGAAGAATATAAAAGAGAGAGAATGAATAAAGATTCAAGCGTTCTTCTACAGGATGGAGTGACAAATATAAAAGGAGCATTGTTTTACTATATTTCCGAGTTGACTTATTCAACAGTTTATGGCATCCAAACATTTATGCCTGCTGATTTTCCATTATTAGTACGAGAATACCATGATGGTAAATATCCGCTGATTTGTTACTATATCGCAAAGATAAATTATTTCACATTGGAAGTATAATAAATAGAGGCTTACATTATTCCATAATACGCATAACCATTTAATAGTGAGGAAAGGCAATTGACTTCTAGACAGAATGAAGCAATAAGAAGGAATGCTTAGAGGGAGTTTGTCATGCACTCAAAGTCCAGACTTAAAAACACCCACTCAGCAGTCATGTCGAACATCAGAGCAATATTTCATCACTAATTGCCAAACGGTAATTACTATTAGGGAGGAGGTGAAAATAGCGGAGAATCAGAAGGAAAACAGAGGGAGGGAGGGGTAGATGTTGGATTCAACTGTGTTTCTCGCTCTTTGCAAGACGAATGATGTAAAACGACATCGAATTAAACATATTGGTCTTACGTAGTGATGATCCTTTTGGTCAATTAAATTATTCAATAGATGTATCTAAAAGAATTCTCCAACATTTCGGAAATGTACATCGTCTTTTTTTATCAACAAATATTGACTAATCGCATAAGACTCATCGATATTCATCAATCATCGAACAATTTTTCTACAAAAAAAAAATTTTTTTTAATTAAACAAAATTCAAATTTTTGAAAATTGAATAATTTTGATTTCAGGGGCTGTCATATTTACCGATATTTACAATGGATGGTATGATAATGGTAACGGTAAGCTATTTTTAATCGGTCTACATGCGAGGATTGATACGTTCTTGACTACATTGCTCACTTGTGTACTAATCGAATGGTCCACAACGAGTGTTGGTGTTATGATTAGTTCGGTTAGTTATTATTCATATTTTTATACAATTTTTCTTTAGATAATAAGTTATTAAATGACAATTAAATATGCTAATTTGCATTCATTTTATTCAAAACCAATGATGTCGTAAAGGAAATATTTTGCACTATGGAGCTGTCGAAAACATTTTTCATTCGTATCGAGATCCGGGATCAATCAATCGATATTTACTGGGTTAAGCATGATTGAAATAAGGACGACGACAACTAGTTGGTTTAGGTATACTTAAACAACAGGGGAGGGAAGGAAGATATAGAATAGCGGAATAGTGCGGATTAAAAAAAAGAAAGCATAAAGCACAAATCGAATAAAGAAAATGGATACGGAAAATCAATCATTATCTAAACATGTATAAACATTAATGGGCTATCAGAAACGACGAAATATTGGGCTGAGTTATAAGCCAAATGATCGACAGTGGAATCCAATCGACTGATACTAAGTGCCACCCTCAATTATTCCATTTAATCCTAAATATATTTAGACTGTGTTATATATCACTATCCATTCTATTCCCCCCTTCTTTGTTGAACATCATTTTCAATGATTCTTTCAATGATCCAATTTTGTTATCAATGATTCTTATTTATCGTTTTGGTGGTTTTCGTCGTGGTTTTCGTCATTTACTATTATAATTTGAATTTATAGTAACTTGTAGTAATTTCTATAATTATTATAATAATTACAAAAATCGATCAATAATTTTGAAATATTTTTAATGAAAATAAAGTAAAGTTAAGCGTCTCAACATGGAATTGAGACAACGGGGAAATGCGCCAAAAGTCTCGAATGCTATAGCATCATTCCAATGATTTGGAGGTGTCTCCATCGTATGCTGCAGCAGTTTCTATATCTGGACCATTGTTGGCGGCTTTTTCGATAACTGGTGGTCTTTATACAAATATAAAGAAGATTCCTGCATGGATTTGTTGGGTGCAATACTTCAGTTGGTTTGTTCCATCTTCTTTCAATTCTAGACACTCACTCTTTGATTTCTTCATTAGTCGATTCGGATACGCTTTTAAGGGGGGAAATTTCATGCAGATCTTTTTGTTTGTTTGTTTTTTTCAAAAACTAGACAACTGTAGTTTTTTTTCAGTTCAGAATTCGAGCCTAAAATATTTCGCAATGATTTCTTTCCTGAATTAATTTGTGAAACATAAAAATAAGTGTAAATATAAGGCAAATTTCAGGATTCATTTGCCCTTAGAAAGAATCCATATTGTCTGATAACTCAGTAGGCTGCGAGTATTCGTGAAACCTGCTTTGATTAATTTTATGTAAATAATTTTGAACGGATGTAGATTTTCATTTTTTTTTTCATTTTTGATGAGTTTTTCAAAGTCAAGGAAATTTTAGAAATGTCTTTCCACCGTTCTACAATTAGACAATGAGAATTTCTCCTCTTTAATTATCTGCCGCTTATTCTAGGTTCAGATTTGGCTTCGAATCGTTGATAATCAACGAATTTCGTCATTTCGATAATATTACATGTAATCTCGGCAGCGGAAAGGTGACAATTTTATATGAACATTATTATTTTTATAACAATTTCAATATTAATTTGCATAAATTTCCACTCAAGATTTTCTGAGTGCCCTATGCTAAATTGTTCATCTATTATGGATGGAATAATATAGCAGTTCAGATAATAATGTAACTTCAGTTAAGTCTCACCCCTTATTTGCATGAAGAAATGTCTCTTCTTGATATCACATTTATGAAGCATTAAGAATATTGAAATCATATACAAAAAATTTTACCCGTGAATCAATCGAATGCGGCCTACTTTTTATTCCTTCTAAAGGCGCATTCCTTTTGTTTAGTTGCTTGATGGCAATGAAGGTAAAAAAATTCTCCACAAAAAGTGAGAATTTGTGGGTCTCTAATCAACAAAAATCATTATAACAAATGAGTAGAGAAATCATTAGGGGAGAGAGGAAATTAATGTGCTATTTGAAACAAATTTGCAAATTCTTTGATGCCTTTTATTTACAGCCGGCTGAAATTTGCGAAAATTCTGGTGAGATGGTGATGAGCAATTTAAACTTTGGTAGTAACAATATTTATTTTAATTTATGGATGATGGCACTTTATATTGTTTGCGTTTATACGCTTGGTTATATTGGACTTGTAATTCGAGTTCAATTGACCAGATAAAATTCGTTTCGTGGAAACTTCCATCCACACTGCAATCATTTATAAAAATAAATTGTTCCAATATGTCGTGCCATACCCATGAAATGTGCCTGTTTCTTTCCCATCTCCTACTTATTTCTTCCCTGAATTTCACCTCCTCTCAACCTTCCCCTCCTCTCGTCGTTGACTGCGAGGCATTTCTTAAATAGGTCATGATGATTTATCATAAACATAACTAATAATACGTATAGGTCATAAAACCGAGCTTTTGTTGAATGATTTCACGTTTCATTCTTAAACTCCACATTGCAATAGTAAGGCATTTTGTCGAGTACAAGGTCAAGTCAAGCCGATTTTGTGGGGCATTAAGAGAAGAAGTGCAACCCCTCGTTTTTTGATTTGCGGCTGCTTGTTTATGAAAGATTGAAAAGAAAGGCGAATAGGAAGCAGTTGGTAGCGTCAAATGGTGAACACTTTTCGTCAGTATTTGTGCATTTACCACACCCTTCTCTACGTTTAACCGACGCCATTCTTGAATCCTTTCCTTAGGGTCTTTTAGTGCTAATGCTTTCATCGACTTGTTTTTATTATTGTTTAGAAGGCCACGGTATTGTTTGTATTAGAGACAATAAATTTCGTTTCTTTGCCTCTAATAATTTGTGGGTTGAGAACTGCCAGACTTGTAGATAGACACATATAAGGACTGATATAATATCGCCATATTGCATTTTGCAAGTATAAGTCCGCGAGAATGCATAAAAGGCAATGAAGAAAAACCTTATTGCGCTTTTTTATGCGGGAGATTGCTTGCAAAGTTTTGTTAGCAAAGAAGATGAAAAAGTTCTTATCATGGTCACACTCCATCGGCTATAGAATACAAGCGACTTGGAAATATATAGAGCTTGAGTGTTTCCATCAGATTTCATCATTGCAACTTTTTGTGCATTAAAAGTTGAGGTTATTGGATATTGAAATGACGTCATAACGATATGACGTCATTGTGAGTCAGTTTTACAAAAAATTACGTGGAGAAAAAATTTTTGCATGCGTTAATTTGCGCCAATTTGCTAAAAACGAATTTCGCGTTTATATTGTGTATTATAAAAGTGATTGAATTGCAATTAATATATTGCAATAATTATATTGCAACTGATTTAGTGCGATCAATGTATTGCAATGGACGTATTGGAATTATTTTTGAATTTTTCTTATTTACAATTTGAATGCGATAAAATAGATAATTTCATCAGAAATTTGATCGATAGAGAATAACGACGAGTACTAATGAATCATAATTGTGTACATTCATTCGATAGTAGCAAAGAAAAATGGTTGTTGAAAATTCTGAGAACTACAAAGGATCTTCAAAGAAATGAAATGAAGAGAAATTGTCGATGAACAACGATTGGGAAAAGCTTCTATAGGAGAACCTTGTTTGCATATAGAATTACTGTTAATACAAAATAAATGGATTGATTGTATAGAAATTCGGGTAATTTGTGCTTTAATTGGACTTCGTTTGATAAATATATTTCTGTGAATGTCAGCCCCCACGAACTTATTCAAAATTTTTTTTTCTGCACAAATTTTTTTGCAGTGATTAACTTATTGAAACAATTTCTATACTAAATTTCTATACAATGATTGCTCTTCTATGTATAGTTATTTCTTTTGTTTGAAATTTACGTAATATATGATTGTTCATTGAAATTCTTAAAGTTTGTCGTAAACATATGATTCACTATTAGTTTGTTGTTAAAGAATCACCGCTCACAATTCGAAACGCTTGAATTCTCCCGTTGTTAGGCTTAGGTCGATTCATGATCGTTGGAAATATCAGCTACACCAACCACCTAGATGTATTGCCTTATTACTCATACAGCTTTTCGTGATTGTCACCAAAATTCCGCATTACGTTAACAGTGCTTTGATTATGTGTATATATTGACTGCATGATAATGTGAAAAGCTATCCTTTTCAACATGGGTATTTTTCAGTCAACAATCTAGTGTTATGGTTCAGAGTAGCGGGGAAACTATCTGATCCTGAATTTTTGAATGATAAGGGGAAGTTTTTAATATATTACTGATGTGTCATCTATCGGCTGTCAATAATGAGCCAGCCGTCATATTTTTCAAACGCTTTCTCAAAAAAATTTGCATTCTTTTTTTTCATCGTCATAGGAAGCGTTATTTGAACAAAACACTTTAGCGACGTATCTTCTTTCATCAATTAGCGACCTTTCATTAGACACTATTGAGTCAATTTCCGTTGCATGAGTCATCATCAAAAAAAAACATTCGACATAAGTCCAAAGATAGATGTATGAACGTTCAAAGTTTTATTCGTTTTTTTCTCGTTATTCTTGTCATTCTACTCCATAGTGTCAGCGAATTTTTCGGCGAACTTGCCAACTTAATAGTTTTTTTTCGGCAGAATTTCGTGTTTATTTATTGGCAAGCTGCTAGAGATCGCGATTCACATAAAACTCGATATTTAAACTTTAAAATTATTAGAAATAGCCTTTTTTTACAGTGATCTACCAATGTTGGCGTTCGAAGGTCCACAATTTTGAGCCGAAAAAAAATGCCGTAAATTTTTTTTTTCAAATCACTTCTCTCAAAAAATATCCACAACTTTTAGTTCCGCTGTGTGCTTATTTGCTGCATGAATGCTGCTTGTCTGTTGAAGATCTCGAAATTGATTGTTCCCTTTGCTGTCTAATTGAGATGCCAGTTGGAAGAGGGGTAGTAAAGGGAAGGGTGTCTATATGATGTAGTCTTCTATACCTGAGTAACTATGTGAGAGTTATTTAGTAATGCTCGTTTATTAAGTTATTTTCTTCACTAGACGATACTTTCTTCGTTCATATTTTAATATTTGTTAATAATATGCCTAATATTTTGTTTGCCTGATAAGTGAGATTGCAAAAAACACATATTGTGCCTATTTCTCTAGCTAGCTATTTCACTCAGTTTCTATAGAGGACCGTACTCAAAAATGGGATAAACCATTAGATCTAACAGGTATCTTATATGCATTCTGATCAGAAAGTTTGTTCCCTTCTCTCTCTTATTCAAAGGTGACGTACATAATTTGTAATTCTGAAATCGAATGAATTACAGGTGAGATAAATTACAGATAAAGATTAATAATGACTATCTCATATAATGCTAATATATCGTCATCATCACCGATCAATTTCTTACGTGTTCTGTGCAGATGGAAAGGAAATGCATGGAAGAGTGTCGCCGTTGAATTACTTGTTTGGACATTAGCATATCTTTGCATATCGGCGATCCTTAGATTCGTTCTTAATGAGGATGGACAAAGGTTTAACTTTGTTTTAATGTTTTTTAAAGCTAAATTATTTGCAATCCAGTGCTGCATTTTTCCTAATTTGTAGAGAAAACTGGTCTACATCTGAATTGATCTACATCTATAAGAGGTGAGCGAAATTCTGAACGGAAATATGACGAATAGAAGTGAGATTGGAAACATTGAATGACATGAGCGAAAATGATAGCATGTTTTATTATGAAAAAGGTTGCTAAGATTGCTCTTTTTATTGAGAAAAGTTCAAATAAGAATTTTTTTTCACCATGTTTAGATAAAATTGATTCAAATATTTACTACCTAATTCATGGAATTCATTAATATAAAATATCATAATAAGCTGATAAATATCAAAAATATAGAATTAAATTATATAGAATTGCATAAGAAATAGATATAGGAAAATTAGAATGCATAGAAAATCTATAAAATTAACAGTAAAAATTAAAATATATGTGTAGGATTTTATTATGATAGAATTAAATACTTACCTATAAACATTATAATATGGTGAAAGAGCATATGACTAGCAAAATTCTAAAGAAAAGTATGAAGTAATTTCTTATGAACATTTCGGCAATTCCATTCATCAATCAATGAATTTTTGGCTATTATTGAATATAACTCTAATGTTTTTTTTCGTTGTTCCCATTATGTGAAATGTTTGGAATAAATTTCTAAAATTTTTTAAAGGTCTTTTGAGCATATCGCCGATTATTGCGATGAAGGAGTATCGACATTCCACTAACGTTTATTCTCGGCTTCTTCGTTAATATTATCGTACAAAGATGGACCGATGCATTCAAGAATGTGGGATATTTGGAAAAGTTTCTTTTTATTTTCAACTTTGCTGCTGCTTAATATTATTAGTTGTTCTGTGCTATCAGGTCCATCGCAATTAATCCTTCCAGAAATCAGATTCAGAAAACGGGGATTGTTGAAAATGAAATAGTGGGAATTTCTTCTGAATGACATGGACAAGGTGCTTTCAGCTAAATCTGATGAATCCCCAATGTTCATTGATTTTCGAAAGACTTTTTCGAAGAAAAAATTTTATTTATTTATTCATTCATTTTAACGTTTTTAATGAGTTATGAATCATCAGTGGGGTATTATGTGAATGAAAATCATTGAAATATTTCAGTCAAGCAATTCACATCAGCAGTATGGTATTGGGTGATGATGATAGTGCACGATTAATGCGTCGTACAATAATTGCTCGTTATCTTTGTCTTGCACAAGTGCTCGTATTTAGGGATCTTGGTGTACGAGTGAGGAAACGCTTTCCAAGAATGGAAAGTGTTGTAAGAGCTGGCTTGTTTCTATTTATTGACAAATTTCAGATGTACAATTTAAGCTTGAAACAGGTGAAAAAAACACGATAGGATAGTTAATATGCGCTCTTCTATTTAAGGTCAATAGCGCTTTCAAAAAAATTCTAGAGCGCCTAATTATATATTTTATTATAAACCAACCAGTTGTGCAAACTTTTTACCAAAGAATGTTTCAGTAATATTTAGAAATATGTTCTTACATAATTTAAAAAAAAACGGATTAAAACGACGAGCTATCGAATCTCTTTTCTGGAATCAGTTTTCCTTGTTTAGAAATATCTAGAAGATCTAATATAATAGTGATAGTTAGCGGCTTGAACCAAAGATTAACTCAAATTAACCGACATAGTGTTACTCCAGCAATTTGCTTTCACACAATTTTTGACGCTCAATTACTAATTCCCTCATTACTCAATGTAAAGCATTTAAAAGTGAAGCCTTTATGCGCAATATCTTTCGATTTACTAATATTTGTTATAATATAAATTTTGGTGAGCTAGGTACTGATTTATTATTTTAAATAATTATGGCTTCATATTTTTCTTACCGTAAACATGATTTCTTAGAAAGAATCGATCTAACTATGCATTTTCTGAGAAGAAAATCTTATCTATAAAACTTTTTTACTATCAGAGAATAAACAGTGATAATGTGAAGCTTTTATCTATTAATAGTGCCACTATCAGGTAGTCACTGTGAGAAAAATATTAAACGGTATAGATAGTAGTACCAAATAGTAGACATTTGCATCTATTTTGAGCGAGCGAAGTAATTCATAAAAGAAAGTGGTAGATAAATAGAATATATCAAACAGAATGCAATCGAAGTAACCCTAGTTCAAGTTCGTCGGAAAAAAAAGAAGCAGTTTTGCAAGAAAAGCTTAATTTTCAGGATTTATGATGGAGCATGAGAAGATGAAAATGGATTCAAATAGACCTCATTATGATAAATATTGGGTTCCAATANTCAACTTCACTCGTTTGCACCTATGCAAAATGGCATTCTCATCATGTTCGATAACTGGAAGCAGCAAGATGTCACCGATTGGTACCAAAAGGCAAGAGTTCACGCACCCAACATATCTTCTGTTGAACTCGGATCAAAATTCGATCGAGAGAATACGAAACTTCAATACGCTTCCGATAAGTGGCTACATCAGTTCAAACTGCATCTGAACAAGTATGCCGAAACACAATGCCAAACGAGAAACAATTTCCTCATCCTTATTCGAAACATCAGTCGAAGCGACCCGTCAATGGCAGCTAAACTGTTGCTTCACAGGGACGACGTGTCGGCAGTACGAGAAGGCGACAAACTGATTGTGTTTCCTCATAATGGAATCATTGAAAGCAACAACGAAGAAACCCACGGTGGGCAAATTGAGAAGGAACTTGTGTTCTGGTCCGGCACCCTTCAAGACACATCAATACAACAAGTTCAAGCGCAGATCGATCTGCTCAAATCGCGAAGTGCTCGTTGGGGCTTAAGAACAAAACCGTCGTTGTTCTCTGAAAGCACCACAGCTCTCTCAGACTTCGGGAACGAAATTGAAACGCTTGCAGAAGAGGCTAACAACAATGTTCAACGCATCTTCGAGGCCTTCCAGTATTGGGAAGTTTTACTCATCCTTATTGCGATCATCGCGGTATCCGTAATAATTGCTTTTGCAGCGATCAAATGTATGGCCGTGGTGAAGAAACTTCGCAAGAAAAACGAGACACCCTACCCGACAGTTATTTTCGTCAAGGAAAGCACAGAGGGACCGGCAACAGCAGAAAACCTTCAGCAACACGTCGACCGGATGCGCTTCGAACCAGTCATCATTGGGCGTAAGGATCGTCGCCTCGGAAGTGTCGCGTGAATTCGCGAACGACACAACAAAATTCCAGCGAAATAGCTAAGAAGATTTCGCTGGAGATATGATGGGAATGGAAACATAGAATCCTCGCATTGTCGTGAGAGGATTCTACGTCTCCTCCCCTTGTTGTCATTCCAAATGACTGTATTTAAATAACCGTCTCATAGCTATGTTATCTCCTTTCTCCTTTATCCTTTATCCTGTATCCTTGGGTCTATTGTCGTCGCCTCGTCTTCGCCCCTTCGCCTTTGCCTTGCCCTTACCCTTCCCTAGCAAAAAAAGGGACCTCATTTATTTTCTGCCGCATTTATTTGCGACATTAATCCTAAAATCATTTTCAGGTGGTTTTTCTTTCTGTGCATACATATTTCATTGTATGTCTTATTGGACGTCAATATATAATTGGTGTTAATGCTCCTGATAGAAGTCAGGTGAATTTTTTTTATTTGTATTTTCAGCTTTATTTATTATATATAGCTGCCGCATTTAAAAAGCATTTAGGAGAATGGTCGATCGCCGAAAGGAGAGTCAATTTGAAAACGCCGAAGCATTAATATTATGGTGGATGCTCCTTTGAAGTGTAGTCTTTCGGGTTTAGGTTTTCCAACGGCACGGGTAACCTCGATGAGCGGGGTTTGGTGTGTTTGCCTCGAGCTTGAGGCGACAGTCATTGTTGTTCGGTCACCTTAGCACTGAAAAGAATTCGTTTCGTTTTGAAGCCTTCGAGTTGATGCATCTATACTTTGCCAATTGTTTATATGAAGATGAACAGCTGATATCGGAGAGTGCAGTGTTCGATGGAGGAGCATTACCGATTACTTCTCGAAACGTTTCTTTTAAGGGAAGTTTAAACATTACCTGCAACAAATTCAATGTTTTCAGCAAAAATTTTTTTTAGATGATTTAAATAATTTCAAAAAAGTTTGAGCGTTATTTTCAGGTTGATATAGTCCTACCAATAATGACAGTGTTGCAATATTTATTTTTTGTTGGTTTGATGAAAGTTGCCGAAAGTCTTTTAAATCCGTCCAGTGAAGATGACGATGATTTCGAATGTAATTTCCTTACCGATGAAAATTTAGCGGTGTAGTTTTAAATTATTATTTTTTTTTAATTTAATAAACTTTTATTAACTATCGATTGATGATATTCTATTGACTATATCTAATGTATTTCATTTAAAGGAATGGATTAGAATTTATATTGTATAACTTTGAGGGATTCCGTTGAAAATTTAAAAAAAAAGAAGACTGAAGGGCGTTTAAATAGTGAAACAAGAGGACATGATCATATATATCTACATTTATATTAGATTTGATATCCCAACTATGCTTTCTTCTCATTGGTTGTGGTTTCTTGATTACGATTAGGTTATTGTTAGGAAATGTTTCAGAGTAGTCTGTATATAGTTTATGAAGCACATGATGATGTACCACCACTCGAGAGGGATCTATTCTGGTCGAGTAGTGATGTGGAACCGTTATATTTGATGGATACTGCCTCAACCCCCATTAATCCGCTTATGGGATCGGCTGTACGTGCTGCCGGGTAATCTGAATTATATCCTGCTAGACCACCTAAGTGGTAGGTTAAATAGAATACGCATAGGTTATAATTTCACCTCATTGTTAACTAGTGAGAATTCATGTACCATATACAATTTATGTTATCGAAACTCGAATCCTCACTGTTGACTGGAAGGAACGAATATAGCAGTTTTTTGCCCTCGAAAATCCAAATAGCCGCAAATTGTCGGGCAGCAGTTTCAAA
Source organism: Baylisascaris schroederi (assembly GCA_006503575.1). NCBI lineage: Eukaryota > Metazoa > Nematoda > Chromadorea > Rhabditida > Ascarididae > Baylisascaris > Baylisascaris schroederi. Next base: position 1,300,730 of record QEWY01002404.1, on the reverse strand, counting down.
GCGCATCAGAACTCAACAACTCGGCTCGAATTAAGCATTTATATGTGGCGGTCATGACTTACTGAGCCATAGGAGCCGAAATAAAAGTATTCTGATATGATAAATATGTATAGGCTAGAACTAATTCAAAAAACAAATGCAGAGGAATATTGAGAGGGGTGGCACGGTATGTGCTTTTTGCATTCCGCTCTCCACACCAGCCGGTTTCACGATTTATCGGCAATTAGTAGACTAAAACAATATATGCATTTCGTTTGAAATGATTTGGTCGTTAGCACTGAGTCTCCCGCAGAGTTATTCCTATCCGGACAGCGTAGAATATGATCCACCCGGTTGTAAAGTATATGCAAATTTTCCGACTATTTCAATCATCTACAACTTTTCTTTCAAACTTGGTAGATCCAAATAAAATTTGGTACAAGAGGTCATGCTGTAGATTATATGGCACCAGAGTTGATTGCTCTAGCTTCAATAATACTCACGTCGAAACTACCTGACAAATGTGTATTTTGTCCTTTTGGCAAGTTCGCAAAAGCTCATAAGAAGAAGAAATATCTCCTCCTTAAGCAGAAAGAAGAAAAAAAGGATGCAAGAAGAAATAGAAAAAGAAAAATATTTCAGAAAGGAATATTTACTAGGCATTTTCCTCGTTCAAATATATTGTATTCGATGATGAGTGATAATTGAAAAATAAACAACGTTGCAGTACAAAATCGGAACAAAATGAACCGAAAATAGTTGTGAGATCATTAAAGAAAAACGAAGCACCACAAGCTAAACGAGCAGTTGCAACAATTCAACGAAGTAAATTCGAAAATTTTGCGGCAAATCTCTTCAAAAGATCTTTCACAAGATATTCATTCAGTTATTTTTCTCTTGTTCAAATTTTTCCATCAGTATTTTGCTTTTTATTTTTTTATAATATGAAGTTTTTTTGATTCTTTGATAGATGCTTTATTTTCACGTTATTCTACTTCCTTTTTGACACTTTATAAATAAATAGTAAAAGGGGATATCAGTACTTCGTAGTAATATATAGATTGTGAGATTCACGACGTACCTTTTAAGTGGTCAAAGAAAATATGGCGGAATGGTTGCTTCTTAGGTGACAGCCTCCTCTTCGAAAAGTGTTTTGTGATTCGAATGCTAACCATCGGTGCATATCTATATTCCTCTCTTTTTCTCAACGTTCTTTTTCTTCAAAAAAAAGTAAATAAATAAATAAACAAATAAATAAATAAATAAATATTCAGTTGTTTATTTGTTTATNCGATAGGCTTTGCAACAATATGATCTCCCTAACCTTCCAACATATTATATTGAATATCCCATGTTTATGCTTCTTTAAATTTATATTTCACTTTTATTTTCGCACTTTTATTGTTTTATTAAAATATACAGTTCATTTTACTGCTCATATCTCTCAGTAATATTAATTGTTGATCCTAGATATGTTCATATAATCGATATATTATCGATCACTAAAATTAATATCGTAATATCGATTCCTGTATAAGATCCTACACACTCGTTTATTTCATCGTCTAAATAAGCTAGACAACTGTCATAGTGAAATAGGAGAGTTGAGGATTTCCGATTCAACTTTCAGGTATTCGACATGCAGCATTTGCCGCAGAGACTGAAGACGATGATCCATCGGCCGCAACAGCGTCCACAGTGGTCCGTGATTCTGTTTGATGGCAGTGGGAAAACTCTGACCCCGAATAAGCAAAATTCCTACCCAGGCGGGCAGTGTACATAATGAACGGTCATATAGGTAGGAAGACTTTAGCAGTAATGCGTAAACGACATAAAGAAGTATTGAAGAGCTATATCTTAAGAAACTAAGCTGTATTTCGCGGAAATTACGCCAAACAGTGCGAAAAATTGCCACTTATCCTCGTAGATCACTGGTTTTCCAGCAAAGTATGATTACGGACGAAATGCTGCGATCTCTTGATGGGAGTGTCTCAGATTACGGTGATTGTTTATGACTCATTGTGCATGCTCGCATATAGTTCACTTAACGGATAAGTTCTATCCATGTGTCATGTGCACATTTCAAATCTAAGATGTCAGCTGCGACGGCCATTACAGTGGCAATAAGGTCGGTTGACAGCCGACTGGCTGATATATCCGTTGATAGCCGTTTGACTGATAATTTCAATTGACAGCCGGTAGACTGATAATTTCTCTCGATTTCTCATACATTTCCGTTTTGTGTTTGGATAGTCGATTGAACTTTATGATAATCGCATAAAGCAATGCAAAAAATGCAAAAATTGAGTGCAACACAAAAGTAATATGTAGTTGCTATGAGAACAGAGTGTGTTAGCCTTTTTCTGCTTCATTTGAAGGTGAAGCACTGATAGCATCATTAAAATAAAAAAGTTGGTTTAAAAATAATTTTTGCGAAGGGCTGGTGGCCAGTATTTTTACTGGCTTAGCAAATGGATATAGTCATTTACTACAATTAAGTGCTAGCAAAAGCTACATAAGAGAGTCATATCATATAAAAACAAGTCTGCAGACTGAAAACAATGTTCAATGGTGATTTATAGTTTCAATCTGTATGGTGGTTTGATTAATTCTACAACAGTCCATACCTCAGGTCACATATTAGAGTAGGCTGATTTAGTTATGTATGATGTGGTTAATGATCAAACGGAAATGGGGAAAAATTATTTGACAGGAGGGAGACTGATAAGCGCTAAAATGATATCGGAAGGCAAAAAGCTCTAGGTCTCGATTAGGTCGGGTTCCTCGAGATATTCGTCGTTGAACTCTCCATCCTCTTCAAAATCACCGTCCGCTTCCTGATATTGTTGATATTCGGAGATGAGATCGTTTATGTTGCCCTCTGCTTCGATGAATTCCATTTCATCCATACCTTCACCGGTATACCAATGGAGAAATGCTCGACGACGAAACATCACTGCAAAAAATACGATATAATTTCCTCATTATATATATATATATATATATATATATATNATTTTTACTTATTTATTATAAGAGATAGTGGCTGGAAAGTATGGATTAGTGCTCGATAAAAACGTCCTATGTTTGAGCTCCTATAGGTGTTGTGATAATGCACTCTTCCTATGTCAACGATCAAAATACTGTAGACATGAACAAGTTCAATGGTTCCAATTTTGTTTTCATAGGCTCATTGTCATATATAAACCGATAGATAGAAATAACTTAAAGAAAGCACTCTCATGGAGATACGGCCACGGAAAATTGCTGCCACAGTAAGATATCTACCTTGATGAGGGTCACATGCTGCCATCATGTTTTTCGCATCAAACATCTAAAATAATATTAAAGAGATGTTTGTATATATTTAATATCATATGAAAATATTTAGAACTTCATATGACTTGCCTCTCTGCTGTGATCTCAATGACTATGTCCTCCTCTTATGCCGCCGAAAAGAGAGGGAGATAACTCTTAAAAAAGTTTATTCATTGTAAAAAAAATCATTTTTCGTTTCAGAGTATTCTTTCTAATTATAGATGCAAGTTTTTCCACTCACATGGATAAGATTCTAAGGAGAAACGAGGTATAGGAAGTGCTAGATCTAGATAAAATAATTTACAAACATTTCTTTAATATCGATTATGATTTCTACATTTAAAATTATAAAGTCATTTTGTAACTAAATAAACGAATATTATGAATTGTGTACTGAAATTCTAGCTCAAGGGGATTGGTCGTTGGGGTGGGAATTATATATTTCGACTGATTCATTTATGAATATCCACCTCGGTTGCGTAATACTTGTTGCTGTCTGAAATTATCACTCATGATCGTGATGTTTAGATGCAGGAGGATCTGAGCTGATGTGCGCATTATTTAGAGATCTTATAAAATATGAAGAAAGTTGTGAATTACCTCCAACTTGTCGATGTAATTTCCTTTGTTTACTCGTTTATTCATCTATTCATTCAACTGTCATTTTTTTATGATTTACCATCTACTAACATTTCAAAGTAAATGTTCTAGCGAAGCGAATCAACAATGGAGTAAACCTGTTGGGTTAATTCGGCGACGTTGAGTGCTTGAAATGCGGCTGCTCCACGTGAGCAAAGAGGTGCAAAACTAGGCACAAAGAAGTGCAAACGAGGGAATGGCACCATATTTACAGCCAATTTACGAAGATCGGCATTCAATTGACCGGGGAAACGAAGACACGTCGTCACACCCGACATTGTCATCGATACTGAAAAAATAACCTGTTAGGGTAACTAGTAGTAATACTTTGGATGAGTTATGCTTATGGAGAGGCACATAGCGGTTGTCACATCGATAAACGAACGAGAGGGTAGATGGATACATCTTTTGTGATATAGGAAATGATACTGGAAAGGAGATAAATAACTGGCGAATATGATTGAAATGTTTTCTTAGTGAATTTGAACTATTATTGGAAGTAAGAGCTGAATAGAGCAACGATTACTATGCTTAGGCACTGAGGTACTATAAGGGTAATCGCTGAATCCCCTTCCCTTTCATATGCAAAAAAAGGCATAATTTTTTCGTGAACCTTTGCAACACGACACGACACATGCAGATATTTTTTATACAAAGATGTTCTAACGGGGCATAAACATGTTGAATCGGGTTGAGTAGTTGAACTGTGAACCAAAATAGTTGGGGTCTCTATAGGTTGAATTACGAGGCGAAATCGTAAGGCCTGTATGCTTAGATTACTAACCGAGATTGTTGAGGTCTCTGTAGCTCGGACTACTCAGCTTTAGCGTCCGGAAGCAAATTTTATAAAGGGCTTCATTATCGATACAATAGGTCTCGTCGGTGTTCTCTAACAGTTGATGCACCGAGAGGGTAGCATTGTAAGGCTCAAGTACCACATCGGAAACCTCAACGTTGATTTATTTCAAAAATTGAAACGATATGGCAATACTCACCTCACGCGCTTCTCTCCTTCCTCCTCACCACATCTCAGGCCTGATTATCTAAAAGGATGTTTTTTCTCAATTTTTACCAATTCAAGGTGAGCGATGCCTCATACAAATACTCATCTCGTCAAAAAGATAGCGTAATGCAGAAAATATGTAATTTTTGAAGCTCGTACGCCTGATTTTGGAATCGGAAATGCTACGTTTTATAATATATCTAAAAAAGAAAATACTGATAAGATTTAAGTGAGACGATATTCACTGCCGTAATCGGTTTCATGTATGCTACCGAACGAGGTTAATTGAAGAAACAAGGGAAACGATAAGGAAAACATCGTTTGAATCGGCTCCTAACACTCGTTGAATATATATCAGACTTTCATAACGAACTTTTTGCCGTCAGGCTGCGGTGATTCGCCCTTTAAAGATGTAGGATCTATCATTTATGGGATTTTATCTATCATTTAATTCAACGGGTTGTTACGATTTATGGAAAACTTCGACGATCATACAATAAGAATTGTGGAAAGTGTGAAATATTTCGCAAAAAGATAGATGAATGTATGAATACCTTGGGAGATGGTACAACAGAAAAGGAGCTCATAATGCGATCGGGGAACTCCTCGCGAATCTTTGAAATCAACAACGTACCCATACCGGAGCCGGTTCCACCACCTAACGAATGCGCCAGCTGGAAACCCTGAAAACAAACACTACTGAGGTTGTCAAATTCTGTAGAAATATTCACTCCAAAAATGGACTGAAAATGAAGCGTAGATTTGTGCTTTACTGAAGTTGTTTGTGTTAATTTGAATATATTTTTAAAGTCATACCTGAAGGCAATCACAACTCTCTATTTCTTTGCGTATAACATCTAAAACGTTGTCGACCAATTCAGCTCCTTCAGTATAATGCCCTTTCGCCCAATTATTGCCGGCTCCACTTTGTCCGAAGACAAAATTATCCGGCCGGAAAAGAGAGCCAAGAGTTCCCGAGCAGATTGAATCCATCGCACCTGGCTCAAGGTCTACAAGTACTGCCCGGGGAACGTATCTACCACCTATAAATCACTAATTTTTTTTATTGCAATTCAAAAAAAAAGCAGAAAACTACATAAAAATAACAAAATAGCATATATTATTAGCAAAAAATTACGACGATCATTAAACATTACACCGATTAGCGTTGACGATCACCCACAAAATGGTTTTTCACTAACACATTCACTCATATTAGTTAGAATACAGAATAACAAAAAATCATGACGAAGCATTAGTCTTTTCTAGAGATCAACACAACGGAGAAGCATTAGGTCTTCTAGAGCTATAATTTCTTCAGAGAGATATCGTTAGCTGCTGAGGGATCGAAATCGAAACAACAATGTTTTCTATAAAGAAACTTACTCATTGTTCATTGGTTTTTGTTCATCACTACCATAGGAGAAGCGAATTTTTTTTACTACATTTAGTTTTATGGTCGTTTATAATACTCTTTCTGAGGAATTCCATCAAAGAATCAATGCCTCGTAGAATATAAGGCGTAATACTGTATTGCTCTTATACCGTAATCAGTCATCATAATTTACAAGCATAATCGTTTAGGTAATTTCTTCAATTGTTCAATTGGATAGAGGATAATCGTTGAATTCGTTCATCAAATCACATGGCCCATGAGTGCAAATATTAGCATATCCAACACTTCTCAATGGACTCAGCCAGAAAAAGCATAAGGAAGTCTACTCTTTCACTCATACCCTGTCATAGAATCCCTTCCGTCTTCCCCCCCCCCTCCCCTTCTTTCTTCTGCACATTAATGGCAAGAATCACGTTGCAGCAAACACTAACCATGTGCTTCAGTGTAATAAACATTGATTCGTTCAAGTTGCATATCCGATTCACCATTGCAGAAGCCATCTGGTTGGATGCCATGCTCTTTTGAGATGACGTTCCAGAACTGAAAAGTGCATGGATATGTTGCACTGGACTTAATTGAATTAGCTAATTCAAAGAGATTGCGAAGGTTTTTTATTTATGGAGATCAGTTTCTATCATTGAAGTCTCAACCCCACCAACAACTATAAGTGCCAGTATATTTGCATGCGATTGACCTACTTAGTGCTATTCGCGGGCTAAGGCCACAACCCGCTTTTGCTGTTTCAGGTAGTTAGTACCAACAAATGCACTTTTCTAAGAACAGATACAATTACTTCCGGAAAAACGATGCAGCTTACTTACCCTATCACCGATTTGGTTTCCGCACTGTCCCACCTGTATGTGAACAATTTCGCGCATCCACAAACACTTGAGCCGATCGTTTCCCAGAACCAACTCAACCTCGTAACTCCTTCCGGTCGACAAACATTAAATGTGTGAATCGATTTGAGGACTTGATAGAACTACGTTTTGACATATGCAAATTTCAGCTCTATTATTTATTCAAATTCAGGTGGACCGCGAAGTTAACTTTATTCTCTCCAGATGAATCTATTTTAAAAGCGAAATGGATGGTAGCGGATACAGAAAATGGGTCTTGGTATCTAGACAGATGCAAATTTTCCCTTTAAACAAAACAACAACTGAAAGCTAAAATATAAAGAATTTTGAAATGCAATATATATATATATATATATATATATATATATATATATATATATATATATATATATATATATATATATATATATATATATATACATATATATGTATAGAAAACGTAAATAAAATAAAAGAATGGAACAATGAATCGAATTTGTTGAGAATGCGGTATATGCTACGCTTTCGAGAAAAATTACATTTCGTTAAGCGAACGGATGTTGAGGATTGATCCATTACAAAATTGAGTATTGATTGATTAGCTGATCGGTAATGATAAGAGTCCTCCGTAGATCAATCTTCAACTCTAGACTATATCGAATACAACAGATCATAGGTTTGCGACTGTCCTTCGTCTCGCATTCGCCGACGTTGTCTACTTTGGTTTTGTTTGACATGATGATAGGTGGTGCTTTATTTAGGTAACGTAAAGTAAACGAGGAATCTTCACATGAACATTCATCTTCTCTAGATTTTGGATTCAGTTTAATTTGATGGTTGAATGCCGTAGGAAATCTAACTTTATCTATCTAAACCATCATGTTATCTGATAAGAAAAACTTATCACTAAAGCACTAAACGGCTAGCTTAAATTGCACGATAATAACCTATACCGTAGTCTTTCAAATAAAACCACTGGGATTGTATTCAACAACTTTACTATAAGCGTTGATTCTGTGAGATAGTTTCTCTATGTAATTGAATTATTTATTTATGCAAGAAATTAGCGAAAATTAGAACAATATTTCGAAACATTAAATGAGATAATTAGAGGTTAGATTTATTGTTCTATTTATTCGATTAGGCATTAGCTTGTATACCAGCACTGAGATCGATTTCAGGCATCTTTAAAGGTATTTCGAATAGAGTATCATCCTCGGGATCGAATACTAGTGGCCGTGTACGTCTGCAAACGATATCACCCCAAATTCATAATCGAAACAAATCAGCTGCACTTCAACTCCACAAAAATTATGATTGGCAATGTTGGATTCGAGGAAAGATTCGTATCATAGTGATAAGAAATAGTTCATTATTGGTATATAGTATTTGAGTTTGGTTTCTACCTCAGGTCACAATTTTTAGCATCAGTTTAGACCCTCAAGTCGGTTATGAGTGCTATCTTTGAAGGAACAAAGTAAGCCTCACATAATCCCTACGTTATTCAGTTGAAGTTTTTCTAGCTCAAGTTTTTTGATTGTCGAGTTTTTTTTTCAATCTTCTCATTCTCAGTTCTGATCTCATTTTTAACTGATTAATTAATGCATCAATTTTTATAGAAAAATAAAAAATAGCATAATATGTAAACCTGATGTAAACATACGCTAGAAACTAACTATAAATCGAGTAATCTGATCAGTAACTCATAAAAAATTGAAAAATACATAAATTCTCGAAATTGAATACTTATGTAGAGGTGCTAAAAATTTATCAAATTTTATATAAAAAGTGCTCATATTATTTATTTCATTTCTACGACTCGGCATATAATATGATAGCAAACCTTTCGATAGTACGATAACGATGTTTCTCACGTTTTTGACGCTTCTCATCTGAATGTTCTTCATTTTTTGGTATTGCTTCTAAAATTACATTGTAGAAAATGACATGTTTTTTAGGCTATTAGTCATCCTGCAATTTCGTGCAGCCGGAAAACGAAAAACATTGGTCATTTCTAACACAAATGTAAAAGTCTACAGGTGTGGTAGTGATGAATTCGTCCTGAGCTCCAATTACTTTATAGTGGAATATGGTCTACAAAGTAACCCATCTAGGGATAAGCGGGGTGAGTTCGATCTCATCGACTCGCTTTCACTCCCCTCTCCTTCCCTTCCCCTTCCTCGACCCAAAAAAATCCCGTTTAGAATCACCATATGATGATAGCAGCACCATGATTTTAGTCCTTACAAGGAGGGACTACAATTATGATCACTAAAAGGCTTGGAGTTAGGGGACGAGGAAGGGGTTTCTGCTTCTGATTTTCGAAGCACAAAGCAGGCTCCT
>QEWY01002404.1:1253384-1282131 GCA_006503575.1 Baylisascaris schroederi | reverse complement strand
ATGCGATAACATTTTTAGTTACAGTAATTTCTGAAGCAATAAATTTAGATTTGATTGATTTCGTAGTTGCAATTATGGGCAATTACTGCAAACATCTTCGATTACAGCTACATCTTAAAATAGAATCCTGTTACTGTATCGATCTCTGATGCATGAAATGCTTATTGTGCAACTAAATTGGGAAGAAATTCACTAGTCAGATTTGCAGGAAGTTAATTAAATTAAAATAATAAAAAATAAAATCCAAACATTATTCAAATTCGATTATTGCAGATACTCACCTGGTATCTCATCGTGTCGTGAATTCGAAAGAGTTCATGATCTAGACGAGCCATTGTTTCCATATGTCTCGTTGACTGCAAGTTCAGAATCAAGTCCAAGCTCAAGTTTAACTCAATCAACGCCTTCCATTATTTCGTTTCTATTGCGCCACTCGATAGGATCTCGTTTGAAGAATCACATGGCAAAATTTGTTGAAGCTTATTTTTGTATTGCATTATGCACCTGTTCATTATGGATGATGTTATAATTGCAGTTAATTTGAATAGTTTAGTTAAGGTTTTTGATTTGCTCATTATATGAAGAAGCCAAGAAGCCGAGATCGCTTTCTAAGGGAAATTTAAGTATGAATGGATCAAATTGTTTTCTCTCAAATCATTTTTTCATACTTGATCGGGTACAGATGATGCATTGTTGTCTGTTATTACGAAAATGAATAAATAAATAAATAAATAAATAAATAAACGAGATAGTCTCGTTTGTTTCACTATGCGCCCGATCAACTATGCAAATTAAATTGGTATTGCGATGTTCCGATTTCCGGAATTTTAAGACAATCCGGCTTCGATCTAGTCGTTTAAATCATCTTGACCCTGTCAAAAGTCATTTTACGAATCTTATCGTATTTTTGAACGTCTTGAAAATCCGCATACGTAGTGTTCGTATCTTACGAATCGCATTTTTATAGCTGTGAACTTCAAAAGTTTGAACGATTAGAAAAGAAAAAGCAGTAGTACCTGTCAGGTGATGGGTTCGTCATAACTCTGAGTGGATAAGCTGAATCAAGCTCGAATAGTAGAATATCAGATGTTAATAAAGTCTATAAGTTCTTACAGTATAGTCTATTAGATAGATATCCTTTCGTCTATAGATATGTTTATTATTGCGCCGTGAAGGCACTTGTTATTGCAGAACATATCCATTCAATCCAAGGCGTTTTGTCTTAGAAAATTTTTATTTCTATATTATTAAATGTATCCAGAATTTATATTATTTTACATTATTGAGCCATAACAAAACTGTATATTTTGCTGAGTAAATTAAGTATTGAGTAAATTGAGTGACTTATATATTTTGCTTGTTTAAAGGTTAGAGATTTGAGCGTTAATTGGGTGTTTTTGGTGACCAATGAAAGCTTGTCCGTGGACGGGAGCGAGCCAGTGACCTCTCGCTTGCCGGGCGAGTGCTCCACCTCTGAGCTATCGAGGGCATCTTTCATTGATTACTAATTTGAGCATTACTTAAAAATATTCTCTTTTAAGTCATGATTTCTACATTATTCAAGTGCTAAAAATTTTCCTCTGCGTAAGAAAAAAATGATATTTCGAATTCTTGAATTGAAAAAAAAATTCTTTATTTTTCCTGCCATTAAATATTTTTATTTGTAGCGCCTTCTGCTTATATGATGAATCGAAGAATTGCACCTTTTTTTGATTCACATTTTTGTTTCGTAAGGTGTTTTCACAATTTTTATCATTTAATTTTCTTTGCATTAATTTGTTTAATTTGGGAAGACTCAAACTTGTTGCACTAAATTTCTATGAAATTTGCTATTTGCCAACTTACTCCACCAATATAACTTGTCAATCTGTTGGCGTGTTTTTTCTGGAAGACAACCTGATAAGCAGCTATAAAAAATATTTCGAAGTTTATTAGTGAAATCGATTATCCAATCAACATTCAACATATTGGATCGGAATCCCTGAATTGTTAGGGAAAAAAATGACATTTAATTAGTTGGGCGCAATTTTTGAGAACACTGAAGTAGTGATCACGCTGACATTAGATCACATTATCATTTGTACCTATATTTCGCGTTAGACACTTATGTAGTGTTGGCTTGCCGAAAGCACACAATAGAAATTTCCTTTTTTTTTTATTTAGCCGCCTAAAATATGACAACTTATGAAGTTTCATTTCAGTTGGAGGCCGTGGAACTATTTTTCTGGATGGCTTTGACATAGTGTTTGGATGACAAAGTCTGGATATGAGCTGTTTTAGCCGCTGCTGTACTCATTAGAAGTTGTCGCTTCTCATCGTTGAAATATTTCATGCTTCTAGATACGCAAAAATGAGAAGCGATAAATTCCCACACACTCTTCTGGGCAAATCGAGATCACGAAATTGTTGGGAACTTATTAATAGTTTCTATCATATAAGCACATTAAATAGAAAAAAAAGTTGATTTTCATTTTCCATCAAATATGCATTGGCTGGCAACAAATGAATATTGCAGATTTTCCATCTTCCAAAGTCCTCTTCAAGAAATTCCAGAAAGAAAAAAAAATTAGAGATGAAAGAGGGTGTTAATCGCGTTAGAGATGCCTTAAAAATGAAATGCAGAAAAAATGCAATCCTTATGAAAATATTTCATTGCTAGAAAAAACAACAGCATATAGTCAATAAGAGAGTAAAACAAGCAATGATAAAATATTGCAGTATCAAAAATATCCGTCAAGTATCCGAAAAATGCAAAAAAAAAAACAAAAAAACAATTCATATGAACCTACTCTAACGTTCGAAACCTACAAACATAGTCTTCAACACTGCAAACCTATAAAACACAGTACGTGCAAATTGCAATACAATATAACACAATTGCAAAAGATAACACCGCTCACATAACGGAGTGATGCGAAGCAGTCTAAAGTCTACTCAATTTAGATTATTGAAAATTACGCCCCGAATGACGAAAAACGATTGAGAGTAAAGGCTAAAGAACTCCCAGCGAATTTTGGGATTATCAACAGCTAAAGAGACCTTTCCAGTCAGTTTGAAGCGATCTTCTAAAATCCACTAAAGTGTGGCTGCCTTATCACTTCGCATCAGCACTGAGTACAACAACGCCACTTGCAACGTTATTTCCAGCAAATCCCTCAAAAAGGAATAGTACAAAGACGTTGTTGAAGTCCCACGTCGATATGTTGCGATCCTTTGCAAAGTCATCATGTGGAACCACCGGCCCGTTCCTCGAGTTGCTACATGGCTCCTCCACGGCTCACTCCATTAAAACGAAACCATTTTTTCGTTGTGCAAATCGGCGGTTTTTCCGGACGAAACCATTCCGGAAACCTGCAAGTTTTCGAATTCGAATATTCGAAAAATATGCAAATCGAAAAAACCTTCGACTATCTCGTCCGACAATGCAAAAAAATGGTCTAATCGGTGCAAGCATATAAAATCAACATTAATGTCTACAGGGTCAGGGATAACCTACTTTTCTATCGCCATCCCCCTCCCCTCTCCCCCCCCCAATCCGAAAATTTCAAACTTTACCAAGGACTTGAATATAAACCCGCTCATAGTGAATTCTCTAGAAATGCCTCACGTCTCCCGATAGTTTAGCCATCGATAATGACAAAAAAAATGTCGCCATATTTCAACAACATATATTGGGAAAGCCAAAAAAGATTGCAAAAGCCATTCCTGCGTCTTTTTCTATATGGGAATTCCACGAAGCAATCCCCTCAGTACTTCGCGGAAAACACAAGTGGCACCAGGTGAAATTAAGCTTAAGTAATCCTTAACTCAGAAGCAAGTCCGACATGGGAATCACTAACTGAATTTTTACCAAAAAAAGCGAACAGTGGGAAGTCTGCTAAACAATTTCTCCGCCACGTGACATGAATGATCCAATCTATGTGAGGAAGAATTCTTAGAGGGAAGGCTTTAAGAGCTGTTTTCCAAAACTCTGAGAGACCATCAGAATTTAAATATGGATATATAAGGGTATGACCACTTACTACCTTTATTCTTAAGTCGATTTGAATGCTGGCGCCACATCTCATCTTCTTTAGTCCCAGAGTGCTTCTTCCGCCAAACACCGCCAGGTCGGAACCGAATTTCAGCTTCGGACTGTTCTTTCCGTAGTCCTTCGGGCAATTCGACTCGGGATTTCGGTTTCACATCGACTCCCCCACAGCCCTAAAAAAAGTTAACACCGAATGTTTGCATTATGCTGCTTCTATGTTCCTACCAACACACAGTCTCCGTTGCAGTGACTGAGTGCCTGGAAGTCAGTCCCTAATCAATAATTTCCTTCCCACAGTCCTGCACCATTGATCTCAAATAACAGGGACTGACAAATCATGCGCTACGAAATTCCCTCCTCCCTTCCCCCATTATGCCGCTATTATCATCAATCTGTTGATCGTCTCTACCAAAATTTTGATGATTCTTTATATCGCGGTGTAGCGCATCCAATATTGAGCTTTATCGATGGAGCTTTATCGATGGAAGTTGGTAGTGAGCAAGATAGCTGATTTGTCTATTCAACAAAACATTTCATAGCATTCCCTCGAATCCGTTGAGAGGAAGCACATGACCGTATAGAATTCATGACCGCTTATGGCTATGTTGTACATTGAAATAGTCATGGATTTCAATGGAATACCATCAACGAGCGCCCAATATCATTTTCAAATACAATGAACTTTACCAAAACTCTCGTCTTTCCTAAATGGAAAATGCTAAAAAAAACGAGGGGGATCATACCAGATGCTGTTCCCGCCGCTGAACAGCACTTTTGAATTAGGGCCGGAAATGCTGGTAATGAATAGGGAAAAGCTTTGTGAAGATCTCAAAATGGAGGACAAATATACACTACAGCTACATGTCCCCTCCGCCTCCCCCCCTTCCCTCCCCCTTCGATATGAATCCACGGACTAATAACAATAAAAAGTGGGTTGCAGCACTCGGCCTACTGTTTCTTCGATAAAAGACACTGACCACCTCCCTTTATCCCCTCAAACCTTTGCCTACAGTGTTTATAGTGTGTAGTTCCATTGAAATCCATAGCTATTTCAATGTACAACATAGCCATAAACGGTCATAAATTCTATGCGGTCATGTACTTCCTATCAACGGATTCAAGGAAATGCTATGAAATGTTTTGTTGAATAGACAGATCACCTATCCTGCTCACTACCAACTTCCATCGATAAAGCTCTAACAATTCATCAACATTGGATGCACCACACCACGATATAAACAATCTTCTATATTCTTTATGTTCTTAAGTAGTTCCGAGGGCTTCTTCGAAAACGTTCCGGAATAAATTTTTTGGACGGAAGTCAGCAAACAATTCCAAAATAAAAGATGATCTCATCCGTGCTAGTTGCTGCTCCCGCCGCTGAGCAGCAATTTTGAGAGAGAAATGAGAAAACTAGCACGAATGAGACCCACCTTTTAGGCTCATGAAGTGGTGCAGGAAATAGACCGTCATCCAGACCACTTCAAACAAAGCATTCCAAATACACTCAGTCGTTGGGGCTCGTTGTCGCATGCATTCTAGGTAGAACCTCCCACCTCTGCGTCTACAATCATCTAATGCAAACTTTGGCACTAAACGGCACATCTAAAACCCTTACCTAATCTTCGCATCCACCCCAGTGTTGTTTAAGACCATCGGAAATAAAAAAACATCGGAAAACTTAGCCGGGGCCCAACTGTGGATGTTGTCGACACCAAAGGGTTGAAGGAGCCTTGGAAATCGACGGGCACAGTGATGACGGTACAAGCAGAGTCGCACCTTAACAGAGGTACCGACTCCCGTCACACTGGTCCTCGACTCCCGCCCTCGTCGACCCGGCACGTCCCTGGCGATGCACGACCCTCGCACGTCCTCAACCACCACAGCTTCGCATAATCGTTGACCGGACACTCTTCTGGCGAAGCACGAGTCTCGCACGTCCTCACGGACCTCAGCTCCTCAACCATCTCACGAGTACACTCGAACACTGAATGATTTGCTTGTACGCTTGCCTTTATATAGCACTCTTACTATGCAACGTTTGCCGCCTAGATCATTGCGGCAGTTGTAGATAAAGGAATGTACACAGAAATATACAGCATTTAGTGATTGACTAGACGTAAACACAATTAGTAATATGTTACTAAATCATTCCATAGTAGATCATCCACTAGTAGGTTATTGGTGAGACTCTCTCGCCTGCACTAGCGGGAAAGACGCCCTTTGACGCATAGATCATTTGTGATATGTAAAGATAAGACAGAGTTGACTATTGCAAAGCGTGATCGACAGAATGTCGTTCATTGTTTGCCATATTGCACGCCATCGGTAACGGTGCTCTACTGGAATGATCGCTTAAGAAAATGAATTGTTAGGGCTATCAAAATCATTGCAGATGGAACAAAACGCTTGCTTAGTGAATGGATTTTATCTAAAGCGCGAACGTTTGATCCCTATATTGAATGAAGTCATCATGAAAGTGTTTGATCACCGTAGAAATTCGAAGATGAAACGTTGTTCAATAAAAGAGCTTTGCAAAAAATATACATAGTGGCGAATCTTCTAACATGATTCATCATTTCTTCTTTGCAATCGCAACCTGATGCTCTTCTCAGAGATGATTGAAATATCCACTTTTTTTTAACGTGAAAATTACCGTCCTATAGATTTCAAAAAGTCGTTCAATTGGTTAGAAATAACAACAACAGAGAGTCGACTCTTAACTGCAGAGTAGATTTTTTAATATTATGTTGTCAAAGTTTTTCTTTATATGGTTATATATATTTTTTGTGGTTATATTTCTTCGAATAATTCGTCAGGTGAATTAAAAAAACCGTCAATTGAAACACCTGATTGTTCAACGCAAAGCCATTTCATTAGCTTAGGGAGAGCATCATACGTTCAGCGTGTGAGTGGCAACTGTGTCGTTCACTTCTTGAATTCTAGTGAAACATGCCATTTCCATTCGATGTCGAGACGGTGACGATAGCCCCAAAGTACATAAACGTCGCTCGCTAGAAACAGCTGCAACCTTTTGACTTCCTGCTCCCCCCCCCCACCCCCCACGTCCCCCTCACTCACTCTTGACCTGTGTTCTATACCTTTAAGAATTCTTCAAATAGTTATAATACCCATTAGACAATAACGAACGCTTATATGGCCAATCCATCCAGGATTGCCAACTTTTGTGGCCTACAGGTTAACGGAGAGCGTGATTCGCCTTAAAGTGGACTTGACCTCAGAATGGGTGTAATATGAAAAGAAGCTGTAACATTTATGTTTTCGCCACGTGTCGTAACGTAAGAGCATATCGAACGATATTTGGATTCTACCCCAACTTTAGCCATGAGCAGCAAGTTATAGCAGCATCTCGCAAAATTTTTGGAATGAGTGAGAGGTAAAGATGGGGGAGAGGGTCGGGATGAGGTGAATCGAGCCTGTTTCCTCTCCAGAAATTTAAAAGAACGGCAGCGTTGAATGCTCATTTTCTTGGCTCGACAACCACCACCTTATAAACCACCATCTGATGATCTCCTCATCGATCGTAAAAGACCAAAGATTTCGGGTCTAGCCGAATATGTTCATCTCTTCGGGGTATTTTTTCTTTTAATATCTACATAGGTTTATTTTTGCAGCCAACTGAACCAAATAACGTTTTTTCGCTTGTAGAAATGCACAAAAAAATTGGTGACTACGATTCGTATGTGAATAGAACAACCATTCATATTTGTTGCTGTTGCTTATGGTAGTGAGTAAAACATTCTTTCGAAGATACAACGTATCCAGAAAAAGGGTAGGAGATTTGCATTCTCATGTAAATGGAAAAGGGGGAGCTCGGAAACTTTTGGGTGGTTGAATCAACAATCTTTTCTCAGCTTGTTCGTCTTTATCGGTTAGCGAAATCTTAAACGGGTGTTTCCTATCTAAAGTGAATCGATTTCTCTGACTATGAAAATTTTCTGAACGTTATCCCTTTGCAATTGTATATTCTAGTAATGTAAGGCACAATCGGCACTTCTGTCGTGGTCAAAATTTCCGTTTGTTCGAAAGCTGGAGATATAGAAGAGTGGTAATATGGGCCAGCATATTGGTGTAGTCTATAAATGCAGCAGTTTTGTTGTATATCTATTCCTTTGTCTGTCTAGCTATTTAACCTCCTAGAGTTAGAAAATTGGCAAGCATGCAGCAAATTTCAGCTCACTGTTCAATACCAACTTTCACTTTGACCACAAACTTCGGCAGTAGTAATAAATATTTAAAAAGCAAAAAAGTTGCATGGCCACTTTTTCAGTTTACACCAATCGGCTCATACAAAAACCAATAAATCTTTTACGGGAAGTTTATGCAGATAATTGACTTGATGGAGATTAGGAATATATCATTTCGTGTACTCGTTATCCGCTAGTAATTTATATAACCGGTCGGTCAGATGGATGAAACAGAAAAGCCCTATCGTATCAACTGTTTTCAATGCAGCTTTACTTTTTTCTTTATTGATAGCATTATCGATGTATGCAGTTGAAGTGTAAACTGGATTTTTGATTTTTTTTCTCTCGCTGCTTTAAGCCACTTCTAATGCATATTTTCATTTATATTCGTGTTATGTAGCTCGGATAAAAACATTATCCTAGATTTCTTGCTTTCCAAAATAATTTGAAGGATGATTTTATTAAGGATCCAAAAAATACCCCACCAAAGCCCATATTCGAGACCAAAGAGGAACGTCGTGCTCGCCGTGTAAGTTGGCACTATTTTATTTTTTGCTCTTTATGTTGTTTAATGAAAGTTATTAACCGAAATATTTGAAAACTTTGGCAATTTTAGAATATTTCCAATAGGAGAATAAGTAGAGAGATATGAATAATGAAATCTTGCTGATGAATGACTAGGTGTGGCTTGGGATCATCTAGAACAGATCAGGGTATGAATGTGTACTGATGCGCTGGACATAGTTTAACGCAAATTACTTGAACTTTCTTAGAAGTTATATATCAGAGATTTGAAGAGGTAAATATGGTTTAACATTACACCTGTATGGGTATAGGTGCTTCAGTACAATGTATATAAGGCGTGAGTGGAGGGTTATATGTGGATTGATGTGAAGTGTTGTCTACTTTCTTTCACCGTCAGTTCCCACCTTTGTACTTCCTCTTTAAAAGTTTATCTCTGCTTGAAATTTAAGTTTCTTCAATCTCACATTTTTGAAGCTGTTCTTTCATTATTGTTGAATTCAGCGCAAATAGAGAGAAGAACTATTGGCCTGTAAAATCGAACAAGGCATTGCGACATGTAAGTTGATCTTTAACTCATTTTATTCCTTGTATTTCTTTTTTTTGGATGTTTTCTCACTGAAAAAAAAAAGAATAAAAAGAGTTTTACGCCTTTTTAGGAAGTTTGGGAAGCTCGAGTTTAGGAAGTTGCTTTTGTTGATTATCAAAAAAAAAAAGCATAAGAACTTCAGAACCGCAGAATTACTACCTTGTACAACCTTTCTTACAGGACTCGATAGTCCATGTTTTTTGTTTGAGTTTCTCGTTGTTCTATGCTCTCTTCAGTGAACCACTTTTTTCGGTATTTTTTAATTTATTTAAGTACATTCCGATCCCTAATCTAGCTTTTGAAATCTGTTGTTGCGCCACTAGCTTATAGTATTGAATACTGCGGTTGCAAAAAAATATATGGTTAAAATCTCCCTAATTCTTTGCTGCGAAGAGTCTTTTTTTTGTAGGAAGTTGCTAAAAATTTGTTTTTGCGTTTTCTTTTTCATTTTGTGATCATATTTTTGAGGAATTTTTGCAAAAATTCTAATTTTTTAGCAAAGCCTTCCCTTTGATTATTCATATCACTAATATATGAATGCCTTTACCCACATTGAAATTGGGTAAAGCTCAGAGAGGAACGTTTTCAACCAGGAAGATTAAGATGTATTGTCGCATTGTGGTTCTTGTGTATTCTATGCTTATAGATTACATTAGTCAACGAGAGCAGATCGCGCATTGGGATTCCTTTGAAGTTGATAATGCCAATCTTCTTTATATCCTTCTAGCAGATTTTGTTTTTAAGTGTATCTATTTTAGGGGCACCAGCAGAGAATTCAACAGCAACCACTGATCCTTATAAGACTCTTTTCGTTGCATGCATCATAAGTTTTTTGAAGTTTGCTTTTNACACAGTGTCTTGTAAGACTTCATATTCCTTTCTATCTTCTCTTGCATTCTTTATCTCACCTTACTATTTGCAATGCTGCTTTCTTTATGCGAAGCTTTTTTTTGCGCTATCACCTGAAAGGTTTTGCAGCATTGATGCATCAGAGAGTACTTTGTTTCAATTGAAACAAAACGTCTTCAGTGAAATCGATGATTCCTCTATACGAGGTGCAAAATGCATAAACAATGGTCTTTCAACAATTGAAAAAGGGGAGGGTGAAGGGAAGAAGCAGTGGCCGGCTTGCTGTAAGGTTGAGTATAATCGTGCCAATCGAATATATGCAATCCATGCTTCTCTAATGTTTCCTGTGTGTTCTTCAGTCTGTTACTACTTATATGAGAGGAAGATCACATCCTCTTCGTTCACTATCTCTTCTTTGCGGATATCGCGTCTCTGGTGAAGCCATTGATAAAATTTATGCAAATATTTTGACTCTTGTGAAAGTAGGAGTGCGCGTAGGGGTGGTCGATACTTGAGAGCGACATAAAGTGTTATCATTCTGCCCAAATATTGCGACATTCTACATTGAGAGTGGACTATCTGCTAGCGCTGAAAGTATGTAGGTGGTCTCACAGATTGCGTTTGATTTGACTATCGGATCACTTATACTGCATATCATGATTGGTCAGTATGGTGGGTATAAGAGAGACGCCGAAGATGTGTTCACGGTAAAAAGTTTTCATTTCACTGTTTTTTTAAATGTGGTTTTGAAAGTTTTTGAAGTGTTTTTATTGGAGTTTAAATTGCGTACACTGACCGGTGTTGTATTTGCAGAAGAGCAGCATCCGCCATAAAAGGCCGTGCCTGTCTCTTGATGCAATCTTCTCCTGCATTTTGGTTTGTTTGAAAATCTGTGCGGTTGCGCATTTTTTTCAAAAAAAGATATTTGCAATTTTGAATTGATTTTTAAATCTAAAAGAAAAATCCAGAGTTCAATAAAAATTTTAAAAATGGGCGCTCCGCATGGATCGGGTAAGGTGAAAGTCGGGGATCGCAACGCAGCGCTTTTGACATTGGTTTGTTTGCGTGCGGTAAGGTTCTATCGTAACTAGATAGAAATTACTGTCTGAATAGGTAATATAGCTTCAGCTTTTTTGCTGAAGTAGTCTGTAAAGCAACGGTAAGTACATGTAAACGATTTTGTTTGAAATCTGTAGAGACTGCTTAAAAGTAATATAGATTGAGCGTATTACTTTCTGCCTGAAAGGTAAGCGAGGTGAACTTTTTTCTCGAAAGTGCATTTACGTTCCCTTTATGTTTGCTTGGAGTGTTTTTTTTTTTTGGAAAGGGGAATATAATTGTCAGATGTGTAGTCGAAAGATGAAAGGAGGAGGATGGGGTTATAAATGAGCGCTATGGTAAGATTGCTCTTACTGTTTCATTTTTAACGGGAGAAAGGAAGAGATAAAATGCGAAAGTTTATTGCGCAATTTTTTATACGATGCTAATGCGTTTTCTAAAATGATGATCGGGAAAATAACCCTTGACCTGCATGCGCATAGCGAGTGCAACAATAGCTTTCGAGGGCTGTAAGAGAGCCCACCAGAAAGACACGAATGGTCTATGTGCGCAGACTGCTAGATTAAAAGCAGCATTGCTTGATAAATAGGAGGATACTATTACAAGCGAGTAAATGCTTTCTAAGCGACGATTGAAGACTTTCTGGTAGAACCTTTGAATTTTTCTTTTTCTTAAATAGTATAGAAAGAATGAAAATTTGGGTTAGCAAATATATAGCCGTGTAGATGGTCTGGAATTTTCTGTGCACAGGGTATGCGGATGAGGCAAGTTTCGAAAAATGGTTTTTTTTCACCTTTTTTTCTTTTCTCCCCTCAAAAAAAAGTAAGTTTACCACGTGAATTGGTCGACAATGGTGAAGACTGCGCATGAAGGGGGGCGCCATCGTTCGCTCATTTCTTAGGTCAGCGTTTCGTTTCTTTCGTTCCTCTGAGGCTTGTAGTCGTAGTTATTATGGGGTTTTTAGAAAATATCCTTTCTATAGACATCGATAGAAGGATATTTGGAATTCGCCGAATGATTTCAAGATTGGGGATATAAAGGTGAGTGGGAAATAAGGGAAAATATTTCAAAGCGGGTTTAGGCTCTCTAAGCATTTACCGTAAACTTTAAGTTGATTGCCAACGTTTGCAAAATGCCTTGGCTTAGTGATAAATCATTTGCTCGTTCCATATGTCGATGTAAATCTAATCTTATCTTCCATGTAAGGTGAAGTATTTATTTCACACAGTAACTTTCCAAGATATTTTGTCGCAGTTTAAATGTTGTGGATTGCATCCGGAAGTGAATTGTTGGGGTATCAGATATACAGTTTGCGGAGAGTTGTGCCGAAAATGTATACAAGCACTGCCCTAAGGCTTCCGGTTAAAGCTTTATTCGTTGCTCCATTTGGGAGGTTGATTGCTTTACAGCTTGAAACTGTCGCTCCGAATTAGACCGCTGATGTTTAAACCATGAAATTTGTCTTCGAAAGGTGAGGGGAGGGGGATGGTGGTGAAAGTCATCGTATAAAATTGCACTTATAGTTCCGAAAAATTTTATGAATTGTTGGACGGTGCGCGTGGTACTTCTTGAAAAGTTCATATCTAATGATATCATTAGACCTTGGCAATTCATAACTGTTTCTTTGGTTCCTGAACATTGCGTTGTGGAAAAACTCTTGCTGTTTTATTGCATTTCAATTTGGGAGTGAGTATTAAGATGCTGTATTGAAGGAGTTTGAATATAGTTCTTTACAGTCAAAGGTCAAAGTTCAAGAAAGCAGAGTTGATAGGAGGACTAAAGGAAAGTGCGTCATTTGTTGGAAAAAGATGGAAAAAAAAAGCATTTGGCATGATTAGAACGTAGGTTCAACATGATTAAGCAGATATGTTTTTGGCACAATTGAAGCATAGTGTTTTTTTGCCCACGGGAGGGTGCGCCCTGGTGCAGTCCTCGCATTGTTTGATGTTATCCTCATACGCCCATTGTGGAATGATTTCAGAAGCCTACAAGAAAGCGGATGGAATGAAAATCGATGGGCGTCGTGTTGTTGTGGATTACGAGCGTGGTCCTACACAGAAATCATGGCTTCCAAGACATCTTGGTACCGTTTCTTGTGCCATATCTATAGTGTTTGATTGAAAATCAGCGTCTGCGCTTCTTTTTTTCCGGAGTGAGTCAGAAGATGGGTGCTTCTTTTTAGAGAGAGCTTCTTTGAGACTAGGATACTTCCGAAGGTTATTGAATGATCAGCTGTTAGAACTGCTTTAGAGGGAAATGCCTTGCAAAAAACTTCAAGTCAGAACAAGCACTAGGAGTATTCGGTGCGCTCCATCAACGGTGTCGACACCATGACCTCTTCTTCAAAGATCTCCTCCTATCCGCTTGTGTTTTGCTTTATGTCGATTTGAAGCCTCCCTTTTGTTCTCCTAATTTTCTCCCCAAATTCAGATATGAAGTCGTTCAGGTGGTCGTAAGGGCGATACATGACAAACAAGGGAGTCGAAGGCGGCAGCATTGGAGCACGGTGGTGAGCATGAAGATCGTGATCGTGAGCATCGTTCTTTGTCGGCACATCGATCTTACTCGCACGATCGGGATGGGCGTGATCGTGGTAGTGAGCGCGAAAGAAATGGAACTTCATCAGCGACGAGAAGCTGTAGTCGCAGCAAAGAACGCGATCGAGACTCGAGAAGGTTTTCATCTGAAGCTTTATTCGTTAGCTGAGTTGCTAAAATAGGATTGTAGGGCGATTGTTCGCAGATAATAGGTTTATTCACGAGTTCTTTTTTCCAAACTTCTTTGGGAAACTTCCGTTTGTTGTTAGAGGCATTGCTGTATTTATAACCTTCTTCAGGTTAGTATTCAACTTAACGCCTTTCATCTTCAGCAAATCTGCTAAACTGCGAAATGAACTTTTTGTAATGATTGAAGCTTCAGGTATGACGACTACCGTTCTTCTCGGGACACGCGTAACGACGGGGATCGCGGTGTCGATCGTGCGGGTGGTGATCGCGGAGGTGTTGATCGTGATCGCGACTATCGAGATGACCGCGGTGGTGACCGCGATCGCCGTCGATACTGAAATATTCACAGAGGGTTGCGGTTCAGGGCGTCGATTTGAGTAAGGAGGAGGAGGTAGGAATGAGGGAGAGGGTTGAAGATGGAGACAAGTGGAAAAAGATAATGGCTAGGACGGTAGAAA
The DNA here is from genome assembly GCA_006503575.1 of Baylisascaris schroederi. Lineage (NCBI taxonomy): Eukaryota > Metazoa > Nematoda > Chromadorea > Rhabditida > Ascarididae > Baylisascaris > Baylisascaris schroederi. The sequence continues at coordinate 1,267,690 of QEWY01002404.1, read as the reverse complement.
GAGAAGTAAGTATGGAATTCTGCGGGTCTGTGTAATTTCTATTAATCTGTTGTGAGAAAACGGTATAAAAAGCGCAGCTTGTTTAGCTGGCGTTTCTACTTCCGGTGGAAAGGTAGGGGTAATAATTTCATATAGTCATGAATTCATAAATTATGTTTCGAAATAGTTGCTTCTGTGAGCGGCTAAAAAGGTTTAGTGGAAGTCAACTTATTTTCAAAGGGAAATTTTGCAGTAGATTCCTCTTCGAACTATTAGAAAGTCCTTATTCGGAAAAATATTCATTGATCGCTGAAAAATATTCATTGCACCCTTTTTTTCTGTTTGATTGGTGGGATTGGTTCACTGCCATATTAAAACAAAGGAACCCATAACAAAACATCCAACATTTTGGGGGATGCTTTCATAGGGTTCTTTTATATGATAGCATTGAATTATTTATTTTTAACGGAGCAAATACGTTAAAATTTTCGGCGGATGCAGTAAGTGTGAGCAGCACAGTTTTGGCAATGCAGGGTTTTAGGTTGGCAAAAAGGGTTTTCGGTCATTAAGTTGGAAAGGACTACAGCTAGTGCTGCAACGTTTTTACGGTCGATTGGGTCGATCTCGTTGACGGCGTTTTAAAAATATTTAAGTATTGTGGAAGAAAAGTTATCAGTGTTAAGTACTGATTGTGTAGTTGTTAATTCTGTTTTTGTTTGTTTCTTTGGATTAGGTTTAAGTCGTTGGGAAGGTTTCAAAGCGTAACGAATTTTTAAACGTATTTGTAGTTTGTTTTTTTGAATAGAATTTTGAATTTTTCAAACCGTTGTTGATTTATGAGGCAATTATGGTAAATAAAAGAAACTGTTGATTGTATTGAACGACATTTCATCTTAGTATAACTTTTATCGCTAATAATAAAATGAAATTCGTTGTTTTGCTTCACTTTGCAGTATATTTCCTCACTGTTTTTTTTTTTGCGATGTCGTTGTCGAGCATTGTAGTCAGTTGTCGTTTTCTCCTCTTCTGTTTCATTTCATTTTGCTTTTCCCCTTTTGTGAATCAATATTGTGGATTAACGTTTGTGTTTTTTAAAGTTGACATGAATAAAGATGAATCATTGAATTTGTTAGACCACATATTGCAACTACTTTAATGTAATTTAAAAAGTCGAATAATGGGGGTGCTATTTCACTAAATTGATGTGTGCGGTTTTAGAATAAGATATGCAGGTTATCGTAAAAATCGTAAAACTACTGCGCTATGAGAAGCACTAACATAGTAGGTCAGTAGGTCTTTTTTAATCAACGTGGGTGGCCTTATAAGCATTCAATCTACGTAGAATGTAGGCGTGTAAAGATCATTGAATTTATTTTTATTGGTTTCACACATTCAAGTTATATCACAATTGCACAATAAGCATCAAATGCTATAGTAGAATATGCCTGTAATAAAAAATAGGAAAAAACTAGTGATGGGATGTTAGTATATCTTGCTTCATGCGACAATAAATTCGTCGTTAATTATAGAACTTACCAATTGTTGCATAAAAAGAATTTCTAATATCTTTATTTCAATAAGCTAAGATGCTAATTGATTGCTTTGATTATTTCAAATATTTTTGCTTATAAGGCTTCTTACGGGAATCAACGTTTAAAGGACTAACGATTTATGAGGGCAGATATATGAAAGCAAACAATATTTGCATATTGCATCAATTACTTAGATTTATAGGAGACGTTCATCTTGTTCGATAATTCCAGGTCTTTTGATGTGCCCATCCCTCTCCCCTCTTCCCTCCTCAAAACAAGGAGAATAAGGGTTTGAGAGGATAAAATATGAGCTAGTTTTAAAAAAATTTGTTGAACTGTTTGTAGGGTATTTCACTGATCCACTTTTTAATTTTCAATCATAATTTTTCAATTACTAATACGAAATAATAAGAGGTGATAATTGGTTTTTTTAGTGGATACAATCTCGCTCTTCGCCTTCATATTTGCCCGCAAGTTCGATAGTTCCAGCATCTTAGAATTGTTTCGGCTGTTTTCCAAGTGCTATATACACATCGGGAATCATTACGCTCATTTTTCTTTGACATGGCTGCAATTGATTTTTTATTAATAACGTTGCTCCAATTAAATAATACGCCATTTCGGAGATAATTGAATAATGTTATATATAGAAGAGCACTTTTTTGGATTGTTATCGCCTTTGTAGTGATGACTGGCTCTTAATGGTTTATCACGCGGAAGCATCTGATCAGATGGTGTTGCCGTTGTACTTGCTACGACAGCCATAGATGGATGAACATGGCTGAATGCCTTGAAGCTGTCAAAAACTGCAGAACTACAATCTGCATGCAAAAGGGAACTTTACTCTTTTTATTATATCTGGAGATGGATGTATTTTTCTCAAAATCTACCTTATCAAAAAAAGATCTTTTAAATTCGACTTACCCACTACCAATCCTCACAATCATGATAGATATTTATTTTCGGATCGATTGATGATACTTCCGCATTACTTCCGCTCAACTCGAAACGACCTTGTGAATCGGTTGTCGTTTCACCCATAAAATCATCGAAATCGAAACCTAATAGCCATCATTTAAATATGCTCTCATAAGCAATTCACTTATCTGACTGATAGAGATGCTCATTAGCAAGCATCAGTGAATTAACCTCATGTGATTCAAATCATGTCTGAGCTCGAGTTGCTCATATCCTGTTTCTAGTGAACTGACCTCCTTTGGTTCAAGTCTCCTTCATATCACAGGTTGCTTGAAGATATTGTTTATAATGCAATCATGCGTCCCCCTATACATACTTGCACTCTTCACTTAAGAAGACAAGATCACCTCAACAACTCAATATCGATATTGGGCGTTGTATTAATCGGCATTCGAATCTTGCTCATTTCTTTGTGTTCCTTAAAGCCTCCATTGAAGCCTTAAAGCCTTAAAGCTTTGTGATCTCTCACATCATCAGTTGCGCAATCCAGATTCCTCAACCTTCTTCGCTTCCTCTCTTTTCCCTCTTATCTTTGCCATCCTTAACAAAGAAAAAAACAAACTGATCCAAGATGAAGTGCTTCGGTAGACATTTTTAAAGCTGAAATAAGAGTGAAATTTAAGCATCAGATATGAGGCATTATACTGCTTCATATTACAATCAGTCAATGATTCTCTGATTTATGTATAATTGTTAACCTTCAAGAGTAAAATGTTTTAAACGTCGACAAAAGAGCCGAAAATAATCTCTATAATGCTAGAATATAAGATTTTTTGTGGTTACCATTAAAGAAATATACTGTCAAATGCTTTAAAAAACCCTCAACACATATATGAACCTTCCTAACATAATTTAAATCTAAATCTAGTAAACTTCCATTGAAAAATATCAGATAAAAGTGATAAAATAATTTAATTTTCATGCCCCATATGGCATAAATTTTAGGGAACCTTTAACAAGTTTTATAGCGTTTAATCGAGCAAAACGAACGTAGTAGCATCTAATAATATTGCTCATAAAATTGCCGTAAATGTTTCATAAGGAATGCAAATTATCTATAGCAACTCTTATTTGGGAATGTACGGTATTTTCTTCATAAAATATTTATAAAAATACATGCTAAAATAGCAAAATTTTTTTCTAATATTGAATAATTGCTACACCTCAGGAAGCAAGCAATCGAATCGTATTGACATAAATAGAGAAATGAGTGGATGATAAAAGTTGTAGAGTCGAAGGTCTAAAATTTCTGACTAAACAAGTGATAAACAGCGATCGTAAAACGATCGTAAAACAACAAGTGATATCGTAAAACGATCGACACTTCACAGCTTAAATACCAGTGAACATTGGATTTCGTTGAAGTGATCACTGAACTCTTTCAGATACTTCAACACCGGCTGAATCATCAAATAGGCGATACTGATCAATCGATCAGCAGCTAATCACAATAATAATAGGTGCCTGATCAATGACCAATCATCATATTTTGCTCATTCTTTCTGTTTTCTTACTTAAAAGGTTTTTTGCAGTTGAGTTCCGGTTGTCTTCAATAATGCTTAATATAAGTAACCTCTAAGCGATTTTTTGAACAACCAAGGCATAGCAAAATTCTTTCTATATGGCCGACGAAAGAAATTAAAAATTTGAAAAAACGAATTTGACGATTCCTCGAAAAAATTTGAAAGAATCAGTTCTTTTGATGGCATTCATCGGTAGAATGTTTGAAAGAATCAGTTTTTTACATTTCCATATTGGCAAAAAGTTTGAAGGGTCTAATTCTTTTTTATTTGCATGACGATGGAAAATTTCAAAAACTAGATTCGTACTAATAAATCGAAAGTTTAATTTTGGCTAGAGGATCATTAAAAGCTTAAAACGTCGAATTTTTGATAGGGAATCGGTGAAAACTGAAAGGGCCACCTTTTATAGTCAAGTGATAAATATTTCGAAATATTCGTATACAATATTTCGGAAATCGTTTCCACGAAATGAAGAAGACAAATGTTAAGGATGAATTTGAATGCATATTTTGTTCTAAAGTTTTAAAAAAAAGTAGCTGAATATGGGAAAGAATGTAGCATGTGAGAAGTCAACATATTGTTGATAAGAGAACATGAGATTTTGATAGATAATGAGATCAATACAATGAATATTGATGAAAAGTGTAAGAGATTGCAAGTAAATAAGCGGTTATCATTGTGCTAATTTCTTTATGTAATGCTAATTTCTTTATGTAATGATAAGTGATAAGTGAGCACTGATGCAAAGGAATAAATAATAGGATAAAAAAAGATAAGTAGTATTGATATGCGTCAATCGAAGTGGTAATTGATCTAGAAATTTTAAGTTGCAGAAGAGAGAAGGAAAGAAGAGCATGCTCGGAGAGGTATAATCTTCGATGAACAAAGCACAAGCACTACAGCGGAAAGCGGCGATCGAGCGAGTTCACAACGAGCAGCTTAAAAACAATGTGAGAAGAATCTTCTGTTCTCTAGGTGGCTGATAAGTGGAAGGGTTATATGAATGATATATCGCGTTTATGGATTAACTACGGACTCATCATATGGCGCCGATGATAAGGTTGCACATGCCAAACGGCTGTCATTTAAATTAGAACATGGCATAGTTGTCACAGTTATTCCTTGTTTAAAGATAATTAAGGTGCATTATCATATATTCAACAATCGTTATCATGATGCATCATATTATCATGATGGTTGCTGCACACGTGATGATGATTCATCATATTGGCAATTTTGCTACATAAGCTAAACTCTGTGCCAGCTGGTTGTCATTTGTACGATGTAATAAAAAACAAAAAAATATTTACTAATAAAAATTACGAGTAGAATGTGAGGAGGTACTCAATGCAAGACGAAGAGCCAACAGAGCTTCCAGTTCAACTTACCTAGTCTTCACAATCACGATAAATATTCAATTTCGGATCAATCGGAGTCACTTCAGCAACATTTCCGCTCAGTTCGAAACGACCTTGCACATCCGTTTGTTCTTCAGCCATCAAATCGCCCAAATCCAAACCTCACATATAAACGAAGCTATATTTTATTGCATCACAATAATCGTATCAATGCATTTGTCTTATGCAATCTTATGGATTCAATGAAATTCTCTAAGAGGTTTTTTTCCATTGGCAAAAAAACTGAGCGTAGGAAATCTATGTCTACTCATTTCTAACCGAATGTTTGCACCCCTGTATACTCTTATTTAAATAAGAGTTTCCAATTATTTCTCTTTCGGTGTTTTTGAATATCAGAGATCATTGTTTTAGTACAGAGATCATTGTTTTAGTTACCATAAATGGAATGCCTAGGTCGATCTTTCACGCAAGCAATTCGAAGATGAATCATTATTTTGATTTGGTAATTGGACTGATTTCGGCAAGTATGCTCCCATCACAATGCGATATGTTTTTGTATGATCAGAAATTGATAGCGATTGCTCGAAAACTTTCGTCATCAAAAAAGTTTGGCAGATATTTCCGATGTTTACCATGAAGCGGACCTATATTTATTAGCATATGGTATTTCTATGGAGAGGGCTTATATTTACTAGCATACGATATTTATAAACAACTAGATATTTCTAGCGGTGGATTGGCTTAATCGAAATAAACTACATCCTTACCTCTATTTGACAATTTGATGAGAACACCTTTCACGGGTTTACCGTTGCACATTAGAGTACCACGTACGCCAGCACTTTGAGTGCGGCCAACCAAACCACCAACAGCACATAGGGCACATGGTAGTAATGAGATTAGCAATAGAAAATGCATGATATCCTTTGAATGTTTGTTTTGGCTCAAAAACCAATAGGTTGATGAAGTTTCTTATGAACGAGTCGAACTCTTCAGCTTGATACTTGAGGTTGTTATGTTAATTTCTATGGGAAAGGTGGTAAATTTTCGAAATGCTTTTTGAAGCTTTCAGTGTAAAATCCATATCCTCCCCACCTCCACTATCCCATCGCTCATACATATAGCAAAATAAATGAAATAATAAATTAGTTTATCATTTTCCGGCTAGCAGTAGTCATAGTTTATAGCTGAGTTAGTTCATCGCTTGGTTCCTATATTAGATACTTCATATATTCATAGCCTATTCATATAAAATGGAAAATTATCCGTTTTTTAAAAAAAAGCATATATAAACTATTTTATGATCACTATACGTAATTAACGAACATGTTACGAAGAATTTTCTACGAAGAATTTCTGAAAAAAAAGAGGATAAAAATTGTATCTCATTTATTAAATACAATGAAAATTTAGGAGGACTAATTGCCATCTTATAAAATAGAACTAAAAATATTGTAATTTAATATGCAAGAGATTAGAGAGAGAGAGAGAGAAAGAAAGAAAGAGGGAGATGAGGTAAGTGAAGGAGAAAGAAAAGATGCAATCTCATAGCTAAATCCATTCGCAATGTATTTATTGCAAATTTTCTGAGCAGAGATGTTTTTTTTTCTTTTCAACTGGTTAGTCTAGCAATATATTAGCTTGCACTTCAACAAACTTCGATAGCAAGGATCTTCACCACTGCTAAAGTGTGGAAGCATTAGCAAAAGACTCATTGTTGTTCATCGATGCGCCCTGATCGATCAACGAAATCAACCACAACGGATAAGAAGTTTTGAATATAGATGAATCAGTCAGTCGTTTCAACTCTCTCATCACCAAAGCATTACTGGAAACACATTACTGCGATCTTTGAGGACTTAAGGTGGAACTTTGGGGAAAATGGCAAGCATATACGCACAGACAGACACAGACATACAAAGAAATACAGATGCATACAAATGGATGCTGATAAAGTGTACTTTTTATAATGTAATACTGTACGTAGTTGTGCTAAGCTACAATAGAATAAGGCAAATTTATAGGAGATTCTCATATAAACGAACGTTATATGGATTGCGTCTAATTTTGAAAAACAAATATTCAAGAAGATGAAGCTTCAGCGGAATGCCTGAAATTCTATGACCAAAATGCTAAGCTTATAGTGCCGCATGTATAGATGCTCGATCACTTGCAACAGCGAGTATAGATAGAAAAAAAAATCAAAAATTTTATTGAATGAATGAAAAAAAACACTAAAAAAGAAAGTTGCCATAATATTATGAAATAGTGCAATTTATTATGTAGCGTTATGAAGTTGTTTATTCTACAATTGTCCTTAATGCCATGCGGAAATTAAACCTCTCATATGTAAATTAATAAATGAATGTGCAAAAACTGCATAGTAAAAATGTTGCCAATTAAAAATTTTTAGGTTTCTTAATTGAAAACGTAACAAAACTGAATAAATTCAATCGTATGAATATTTATTTTCAATGAAAATGAATGCTGTTTTTTTTGCACATAAAGTTTTATGTTAATTCGTATCCTTTGAAGTCGCCAGGATGCTCAATTATGATAGGAATTATTGCCTATTGAAGTTATGTTCAAATAGCAATAGAAAATTTTTTGCAAAGATATTTATCGAAGGTGAATCACTTTTATTACACAAAAAATGGCATTGAGGAACTGAGAAAATCGATTTAATAATAATTACATCAATCAATATGAATCAATCAATGTGCTCATTTTCAAAGTAAACAATCACGAGTTTCACCAAAGAATTTGCCAGCCAACTCAATGGTACCCGCATCGTAGATTTCCTTTCGTATTGAGCCTTGAGTGGCGACGAAACCATCCGGAATCATAATCGTGATACGCCGTTGACATCGCTATAATCAGTCGACATTGTTAGCTATCAAAGTCGAAAAAAATACTCTTTTTTACGATAACTAATCAACAAAAATTGTACTCAAAATACCAACCTCATAGCAAAAACGTTGGAGTGCCTTCCTGAAATCCGTAAAAAAGAAGAACGAGCACTAGTTAAATATGTAGGCGGCTATACACTATGTGTGAGGCATTCAAATATAAACATTCGAATAGACACTTTGTTAAGCTATTTGAGCGGAGCGAAATATGATGCAATTTGTATGATGATTGGTATTTTTAGATTCAATAGATTTAGCAAAATTAACGTGCAGATTAACAAAACTTCAATCTGCAATATTTTTTTCTTCTAATTTTCTATATTTTTATTTTTGATGATTTCAATGCCCATATGAAATGATGAAAAACTTATTGTTTGATAAAATTTACGAAGATATCACATAGTATGATAGGGTTCTTTACCATACGGCTGACTCATTGCGAAAATAGTGAACTAGAATTGATCAAAGATCATAGTAAATGTCATGATTGGCGGATAAATATACTATTTTAATATATTTTGCATATAAACCATTTTGTAGATAATTTTTTTTATAGTTGTCACCTCTAGATAGAAGCTTAGCTCCCTTATAATTCTTTCTGAGGTATGAATATTGAGAATGATCAAGAATAAACAAAAAAAGAATACCGAAAAAAATGTTCAAATACCGGAAATAAATGATAGGGAACAAACAATTGAAATATTGCAGAAAAGCCTTCTCAAATATTTCGAAAAGTAGCAGCATATTGTGCAAACAATCGTCTTGTAAGCTTAATTTTCATCATTGCAGAGAAATTAGATTTCAATAGATCAGAAAAGCTAAATTAATAGTCACTTGTGTACTTGAATGTAAATTGCGCACGGATGAATCATCAATGCGGATGAATCACCCTCCTAATTTAATTCATTTATTGGATATTCTTGTTTTCAAAAAATAGCGCTATTTTATTTTCCACAACAACAAATATTAAGTTAGTTTTGTTTTTAATTTTGATTTTATAAATACGTATTTTCCATACTAAGAATATGCTAGATATCGAAGATAACTTGGACACTAATTGATTTTTCAAAAATTTTCTCACTATCTGTTGGTATGTACCTTCCATCCATCGTTGCAATCATGATAGATATTGATTTTTGGATCAATCGTTATGAATTCCGCATTACTTCCATTCACTTCAAAATGACCATTCGAGTCAGTTTTCGTTTCTCCCATTAGATCATCCATATCGACTCCTGAAGAAAATACAAGCAATAAGCGAGAACAACCACTCATCTTCACAATGTTGCATTTTAGCTGAATTTTTCCCTTCTCCATATAACCTAGACCCACTGATTTCATTGCCCTCTTCATACTGCATGCATTTTTCAACGTCCTGTTCTGCCTTAAAATATTTCACTATAACTCTGCTTTCGGCATTCAATTAATAACTTTAATAAGAATACATAAATATGGCCTCATAATTCATCTCGAGAATTCATGTAATCAAAAAATTTCTTCGTTTTCCATATGAATCCTATTTATTATAAAGCATTTTTCCATCACTAAAATATTTTATAATCCTTTATACTTGTCCTTTAAACACGCTTAACGTTGATAAAAGATAGTTAAACTTATCGAAAGATAGAAATGATTTAGTGAAAATATTTGTGACAAATATTGATGGCTAACGATAAAAATTTTTTAAATCCTGAAATAAGTTTCGATGATGAGAAGATTGTCTATTTGAGGGATACGATTGTTTTTTAGATCTTTAAAATCAGTATGGAAAATCAACGGTTGCTAAAATACGACACCTCTATCATCATCATACAATTTGACGAGAATATTTCTCGCCGGCATCCCATTGCAATGTAGAATTCTTCGTGCGCCGGAACTCTGTGTGCGTCCAACAAGCCCTCCAACCGCATAGAATGCAATCGGTACGAATACGAGTAGGAGTAATCCCTTGATCATATTTTCTCTCAAATTATGAATTTTCTTAAATTTCATCTCTATCTTGGTTATCAATATTCATTACGCATAGTGTAAATGATTTAAAAAAAGCTAATTGATAAGAACATTTTGGTTTATTTTTAAATCACCGCTTATACATGATATTTAGGTTTATTTCCTTATTTTTACTTTGCGTTTATTCGTTGACTTTTTAAGGAAACTAGAGAGAAATACAAGGAAGTCGAGAGGATACGATCTCTCTTCTTTCCTCCGCCCCTGAATTGACACCTTCAAAAACGGAACTGAGCCCACTTATCTTCACGGGCAACCAGTCCTGCTACTTCCCTCATCAGCCTCCTAATTTTAGACTGAAGTTACGACCTTGGAAGCAAATTATAAGTGGCTTTTGGTCGCGGTTCGAAACAGAAGCTGCTACCGTTAAGGTTGTTCCTAGAAGGTTAACCGATTAGTCTAATCCACAATTATCGGCGTGATGTATGGAAAATAAGACTTGAAAACCTTTGCAAGTTCAAAATCTTTACTAGTTCATATTAGAATCACACAAGAAGGAACATTTACTCCTTATTCACAGCATCGTCTCTTACTCTTTATAATTCAGCATCGTTATAACTCAGCTTATCACTTCATAGACTTTTATAAATGCCCAATTTAAACAATTACGCACTTTTTTCGTTGGTAATTCAACAGACCATATAAACCTTATCTCCCAAGTGCATCACAGTTACGACGATTGCGAAATAAGCAACGATTGAGCATAAAATTCATGCAATTTTTAACTTTTATCTCTAGATCAGCGCGAAATCAATAGGCGAACGTGAAAGATGGCTTAGATGTACGACTCAGACACTCATCATTGCTTATCAACCTCAAATAGGGCTCTCTGGATAACTTCTATTAAGAAACGACGTTTATGGAACAAATAAACACGAATATTCTAGTTATGATTCAATTTATAAGCGTTTTAGAGGTGCACATACGACACATTATATATCTAAGCAGATAAATAGAAGATTAACAATAGAAAAAAGGTATATAAACGCAAAAATATATGAAATATGCATATACATATGTGAAACTCAATCTCTGTGTATGTTGTATTCTAACGTAGCAAAATTTTCCATATTTATATGGTGGCACATTCATAGAAAAATGGAACTGAAACCGTTAGCTATCGAAGGCAACGTTTCCTTTTCGCTTTCAGCGATAGATGCTGAAGATAGCATTTGCGATAAAGTCGGCTGATAGTGTGATGCTCGAAAAGCGGTGATTCATGAATGCTTATAGGAAGACAGCTGTCATTCACGACGGCAAAATTTGTTTTCGACATGTTTTGGTGCCGAAATCGCTAACGTCTTCAATCGCATTGTAATTGAGGACCATTATTTTGCTCACTGATGCACTTAACTTTATCTTGAATAGATTACCCCCCTTTCGTTCCTTCGCTCCACTTGTATCCAATATTTGCTGATTTTGAAACCTATGAACTTTCCTTCTCTCTAATTCCTTCTCCCTCCCTTGAACAGGATGGTCATTCCTTGAAGACGAGAACACCAAGAGCCATCAGGCTTACAAACGGATGAATACGGCATACTCGACACGTTCAATGCGAAATGGGTAATGAAACATTTGTTTTGGGATGGGTGGCATGAAGAAGCCTTACTGGGAATGACCTACTGCGATCGAATATCTCTCTCATTTTCATTTATTTGCAAAATTCTTCAGAATCCCGCTACCATAATTTGCAGAATCCACAATAATTGCCTCAACTTAAAAATCATATTTATGATGCGGGACGGCTGATTTCTAAGCATTCAAGGTACACGCCATCAGACTCAAACGATCTAATTGGATTCTTAGCGACAGATAGAAAGGTTCATCAATTATGATCTAGCCAGCTTTAAGACGTTATGTTTCTTCGAAAGTTTCCTTACAGAAGACAGGAGAAGTTGTATTACTTTAGTCTTCTCCACAAAATGAAGGTATGGTCTTCTTTATATGCACACATGGAGACATCCATTTTCCATATCTGTGTACTCCTGGAGACACTAGATCACTGAAGATCTTATCCATCTTCTTATGCCTGCTTGCTTTCTCTTGTCCACCTTCATCTTTCCTGTTTTCGTCCATTTATCTATAGCGTTTGAGTGTATTTTCAAAAACGAAAGCTTTTGCACTTAAAAACAATATGCATGAAATACAGTAGCATGTTTATTGATTATAGATACAAATATTAAAATACTAAGCCTATAAATATTGCTCAAATAATCTATATATCTATTTGAGCAATCACTTATGACGATCACGATATATACGCATTGCTGAAGATGTCTCTTTTTTCGAGTATTGTAAAATTCAAACACTCTGATTTTTTATGTGAGCATTTTATTTTTACAACTGCATAGCAATAAATTTTGGAATAAAAAATTCCGTAATTTTGAAACAGAATGAAATAAAGGAAATAATATAAAATGTAGGCATTTTTGTTCATGAAAAAATCGCTTATTTTCGCTTATCGCCTTCAACATCACAAATCTCTTGCTCCAAATAGTAATACTTCCATGGTATTTTGCCATCGGTAATCACTTCTTCCGGTATTTCTACGACCACATCCGGGAAACACTGAAACGAAACCGTCATAGTACTGATAGCTTCGCCTAAAATTCCAAAAGTGCTGAAATTTAGAATCAGCCAATGTTTTCACGTACTATTTGATGCCTTAGAAATTATTTATTATAAAAGTGGCAATAGGGATATTTCGAGCATAAACACTATCATACTACAGCTGTAGTTCAATGCATCTTTAGAGAGCACAATATTTAAATATTGTATAACGTTCACTATTACTATCACAGTTATGCAGCAGTATATAACAGCAATATATAATATCCCTAAGTACTATGGGCATAAGAAATAAAAAAATCTTGCCATAAACAATTTCAGAAGGAATTGTTCGCTCCTAACTACTTAGCGGGAAGCTGATACTACATTATGGGACGGAGAATGTCTTTTTGTCCGTCTATCTGTCTGCCCGCCTAGCATCCACCCAAACGAAGTTAACAAGATAGGTACCTAAACTAATCTGCCTCAGGCTGTACAGTTAACGCCATCTGCCCCACAACATCACCGTTTATTAGTCCCGTTAAAAAAAACTCCATAATTTCTAAGCAATCCATCCTTTGAAACGCTAAAATTTTTGGAACCTCATAAGTCACCGCTAACAGTTTGGTCATGATGAAGAATGCCCTAGGATGCACTTCAATAAGAAATACTTTCTTTCGCGGAATTAGATCATTGCATTGAAAAGTCCTTAAAGATTTAAAATTTCATGTATTTTACCACTTTGTACCACTTCATACGTGATAGAGAGATGGACTCAGAACTTATTCCTAGGAGATTATATGGTGGATTATTATTCTGACTTGTTTCCATGTGGTAAGATCTCTAATGAAAAGTAGTACTTTTTTTTTTAAAATTTGTTTCCATGTGGTAAGATCTCTAATGAAAAGTAGTACTTTTTTTTATTTGTACTTCTAACTCCATTCTCAGTCCTTCAAATTCACTATTTTCATTACACTTTCAGAAAACAACTGCTCGATATTCATTCATAATGCACTTTCTACCATGCTATTTCCTTTAGATTTCTTTATTAGATTCCTTTACATACAATCCTATACATTTTCTGGCTTCTTTAATGATTGGAATAATAAGAAATGTTAGAGAATATCTTTTCAGCTAAAAAAACTTGTCGAATATCGTATTTGTCTCAATGAGAATATGTCATTCCCTAGATAGTTGATGAACTACTTAAAATCACTTATGACTGAATTGATGTAATCACCAGTTTTTCGCCCCGACAATTTCTATAGATTGCCAAATGTGGCTCAATAGTAGTAAATTCATCTGTTGAGCCGGCCAATGTGAATGAGCCACGTGTATTTGTTGTTGTCATTCCCATGAGATCATCCATGAGAACTGCAGAAAAAAAAAGAATTTCATTTCGAAATCAAATAAAAAATATGTTCTCTAGTTTTTTAGATGGAATTACTTACATCCTGTTTCCCTTTTTATGCG
>QEWY01002404.1:1231763-1253170 GCA_006503575.1 Baylisascaris schroederi | reverse complement strand
TGTAATCATATGATGTCATCATAATTGTCTAACCAAACGTTCGAATTTTTAGAATAAAATTGAAAAGAACAATTTCCATATACATCTTTTCAAATTGTTTATCATTTATTAAAACACCATAAGAGAATGGACACTAAGGATTGGCAAAAGAAGTAGAGACCGACCTGCAATGAGGTGGAGCGATTCTTTAAGAAAGACTGCAGGAACCAACTGAATCAGAGAAGCATTGAATCGGGACAAGTGGAAGCGATATGAAGAGAGCTTCATTCGTAATGAATGCTCTGTTGATTGAAATAAATAAATAAATAAATAGATCTGTCGTTGAAATCATTTGTAGCAGACTATATCACCACGTTGTTTTCTTTCTTTAAATCAGTTGAATTTCAACGCAGCAAATATTCAAAGTGGAACAAACTCAATAAAACTTTAATAAAGCCTCTTAAAGAAGCGAAACGATTTATTTCAGCTCAAAGATTTACAATAAGTAGATCGAATTTACATTCGCTTTCGTTTGAAGAACGATATCAATCCACCGGGTTTCTTCGTAAGGGCAGCGTATTCCTTGCGTAACTTCAGCTTCAGTTCGAGGAATGTTGGCCTGCAAAGGGGAGTATCTGCTGTTCTGCGGCTGAAACTAAGAATACATTCTGATTCTTGGTTGAGAGAGTACGCCTAGGGTCGTTCGAAAGTGCAGATTTGCAACGAGTGCATTGAATTCGTTGTTTTTGCTTTAAGTTTGATTGTTGTAAAGTTCAGCATTCTCGACAGTCTCAGAAGATTTAAGATTTGTAATCTCATGAGCTTGAGAGGTCTTTAAACTCCTCTTAGAGTTCCCAGCGCTAACAAACTAAGAAAATAACATCACAGAAGTGATCTTAAAAAGAGCCACAGACAGATAATTTAGCAGTACTGAACTCAACTCTTTTATTGCCTCTTATGGCAACAACTCGAAATGAAAGACGCTCCTGGTATTTTATTACTTTCTGACATTAGAGCGTCTTGATTGGTCTCAGCCTCTTATGAATTCATCAGAGCATATTTACAACGTTTGAGTTATTTTGAATTTGATCATTTTTCTAAATTTGAGGTTTCCCGAGGAAGTAAGGTCCAGGATGAATTCCAAGGTTCTGATCCCTTTCTTCGAGTTTAATTTGCTATCATTTTCTGTGAATGAGTAGTATTTCACCCTTCTTCGGAAGTGCTGCCCTTATTTTTGGAAATTTTATCGAAAGCTCAGGTTGTTTACTATCTTGGCGCAACAAGCGCTTAGATGTTGCATCAGTACATTGTTTTATGAGCGAGCACAATCTGCATTCCTCGTCCCCATCTCCCCCTACCCCTATCCCTCCTTGTTTGAGTAAATTTAAAGATTTTTTGGAGTTAAAGTGCATTATTTTTGAGCACATCGAAGCAGCACACTGCATAGTCAATAAATATAGAACAGCTGTAGTTCTTACTCCTCCACAAAAGGCGGACGTACAGGTGGTGGACAAAATATTTGGCTACAATGAAATGAAGCTTAGACCATGCGAATGGTAGTGAGTTGGTTGTTTTAGTTATTGGTTTATGGTGGCCAGCCTCTTGCTTCAAGAACAAGAATCACTTTTCGAAACTAATTATTGAAATTCACCTCAAATTCGGGTCCTGCTCAAAGCATTTTTCCATAAGGGCGGCAACTCCAGGTTGCATTATGGGAGGTGCGGCGATGCGTACACCATTACGAGTCACCTGTGTTCGAACCTCTTGAAGCGATAAGTTTGGATACGGCGTTTCCCCGTTTGTGTAAACCTAAAAATATGAGCAATGTCGTGGCAGTAAAGCCAGAAAAAGTCTGAACAATGCCTCATACAAGACTGCAGTCATGGATTTCTGCCGTGAAGAAATTTTAGAGCAGCCTATGCAAAAAAAAAAAAAATCACATCTGTCCCTAACAATATGGAGGCCACATGTTAGGTTCACGAAGCCAACCATGCACTATTTTAGGGACGATCGGCGATAGCTTGGCCAAGAAGTTGAAGGGAAGGATTTTGGAATAGGTATCTTAAAGCCCTGCCCAAATTAGTGTTGGCAGTGGGTTTAACACTTCGCAAAAAAAAAGATTCCCTAACGTCAGCTAGTAGCGAGCATTCGCTCTGCTCCAAGCATGCGATCCCAGAATTCCTTCGTCAAATGAACAGGGGGTGCATACATCGAACTACCCTATCACAACACTCCCAGTCGAAAGTCGATGCAGGTGGCATGCTATCGAATTTGCGTATGACATTTGATTGTTCGACTGGTGCAAAATGCATTGTTAAATAGCCTCAAACAGCTCATCTCACATCCACCAAATAAGTCCTTTTTGTGCAAGCCATCTAACAGCTGTTTCAATCAGCTGAAACGTTAAGGCTTGGCAGCACACAATATTGCGACTCGACCTAGTCTCGATGAATCTAACGTTGCTTCATAAAATACAGGAATCGCAAAAATGAGCCTAAAAGCAGTTTAGCTGTCCCTTTAATTCATCATACGTTTCTAAAGTTTGCCCTTCTATGTATTCGTTATTTCTCTGCCCTAAGCGAAACCAGTTTATTTCCAATTTGTTGATCCTCCCTCCTAATATATGAGTCGCATCTTTGAACAGATTCACTCCCATTAAATATGAGTTGCGTAATCGATAAGATGCGCATAATCGAAAAGGCTTCCACTGGAAGGATTCGTGATGAAAGCTTTGCGATATTTTAACCAAAAAAAAAAAAAAATTTGAAAATATAAGCCATCAAAACGAAAGTTACTGTAACAGCCGGAAAAGAATGTGACAACGGGACGGACCCGATCGTATCGCTTTCTGAAAGCCATACGAACATTAAGCCACTAGCCGTGGGCATCAGTGAGAGAGAGAGAGGTAAGGGGAGAGAGAGGGACCTTGCTTTTCACCCAAAGTTCTCTCCTGTCCTCTCATGTAGCGACTGATTCTCGCACTCATCATTTGAAGACTGCACTAGGATAGGAAACGGTTGCAATTATTATTACAGCAACAAAGATTACCTCATTCATAAGTACGCCATAGCTCCAGACATCTGTCTTGCTGGAGAAAATGTTTTGACCCAGAGACTCAGGTGCAAGCCATCTGCAACAGTTGACCGGTGACGATTGACATAACAAAATCAAAGATTAATGTTGCAGAGCACTTTTTCGTTTGAAATTCCCAGCTCATACTACTCGATTTCCTTTAGTGTTTTAAAGTATGCTGACGTATAACGAAAGCTATCAAAATCACAAGCTTTTCTATGCTTAAAAAACTTGTTTCCCTCCACAGATATAGATATCCTCTCATTCTATTGCTTTTGTTGAAGATCATACAACGACCCTCCTCAAGGTGTTGACCGTTTAAACTTTTTATTCCACTTCAAATCTGTCGCCCTATAGGCTCTCCCACGTATCACGACGCGAATTTTTTTTTTTCTCTTATATAACTTTCAATAAAAAGACCTTCAAAGGGTGGATGTAGTCATTTTCAAAACGAATACCACATTTTCAATCAGTTATTAAATTTACCCTCTTAAATGCATTATTTTCCTTGAAATATTTCTATCAAAAAAGAACTAACCGAATAGGCATCTTAGTTTCGGCATTGGTTTCCTTATAAAATCTCGATGCTTGTGATAAACCAAAATCGGCCATTTTGACAACCATATCGGCGTTTAGAAGGCAATTTCTTGCAGCCACATCACGATGAATAACGTTGTTCTTTTCTAGATAGCGCAATCCTTGTGCTGCCTCCACACAAAACCTATAACAATTCACGTCTCACTAAAAACACTTACGTTATTTCACTAATCAACGAAACGCTCAATATTTGAAGGTGACGTTCGATCCGCTGAGTGAGTGCCTTGTCGTGGCGCGGGGCTTGAGCTGTCTCCCAGGCGGTACTGCTCACCTTTCGCCAACGATGTTAGGTTGGGACTAAACCTCACAAAAGCGCCCTTCGTCGGATCCCTTGGGCCTGGTGAAGGCGGAAGGCACACGTCATTGTCCGCCCTGTTAGCGGATGACGTGTCACTCTTAGGCTACAATCGCATGAGAAAACGGTAAAAATAAAAGAACCTCAGTACCCTGCACACTAACCAATCCGGTCAATTACGCCGGCAGAAGGATCGGCGGTTGGTGAGAGGCTGTTAAGAATCTCAGGCATCATAGCTGCCGTACCACAAGGACTCGATCTCTCGCTATGCGCTTATAGCTGCAAGTACTTAACGAGGAAAAACTTTCTGTCTCTTCTATTCGAAGAAAAGAAGAAAATAAGCTGCGACATATTGGGGATTCGCGAAGAAGAAGATAGGATCCGATAGCAACGTGGAAGAACGGCGTTTGCAATGTTTTTGTGCCGAGATAAAAGAAGAAACAAAGGAGGGCGTTCGGAAAAAGTGTGCTCCGCAAATTGCTTTCTGTTAGTTGTACTCCAGCCGCGTTGGCACTCTCGTGCTAAATGTGAATGAAAAAGCAACTCTCAAGGTCATACAGGTATACGCTCCAACTTTGGAAAGTGAAGATGAACAGATTGAGGAATTCTATGAATATCTTAGCCAGGCACTAAGAAACCAAGTCCACCTATCTTCATCTTGGGGATTTTAACGCAAAGCTGAGTAAATGCAGACCAGATGAGAGGTTCATGGGGAAGTACGGAACTGGTAATCGAAAGACAGTGGAAAGCGCTTAGCGTTGATGGCGGAGACCACGGGATATTACATCGGAAACAGATGATTCAGGAAGAACCATTCAGGTAGACTACGGGGGGTAGCGTCCGATTTGGAAATAACAAATAATATCGATTTCATCCTGATGAAAAACAGATGGATTCTTCGCAACCTAACGAGGCGAGACAATATCTGCTAAGCCACTTTCTGACGGCCTTGAAATGGCTATACGGATATTGGACTGGACAGAGGGCAATAAAATTGATGGCGAGAAATTAAACCACTCGAGGTTCGTCGACGACATTGTCTTGATAGGTAGTTCAACAGAGTAGCTGTAAAAGGTGCTGATGGAGTTGAGCAGAAAAGGCTCAAAAATTGATCTGAAGGTCAATAAAACTAGAACAGATCTATGAAAACGAAAGACTTATCTTGTGATGGAATAAAACTTGGCGAAGAATTTATGAAAGAAGGGGAAAACTATTTTTATTTTGGACAGACAATTAGGATGGATAACGATCTCACGAAGGAGGTCTCTAGAAAATAGTAAGCCGCTTAGGGTAAATTCAAAGAACTATCTGATATTCTAAAATCTAACTTGAAGTCAATGGCAGCGAAACGTAGGCGTTAACAGTTGCATAGGAAAAACGGCTGCAAATAACACAACGAGCAATGGCAAGAGATCAATACTCGGAATATCATGCCGAAGTAAAGTGAAGAACAAAAATATAAAACGACGATCGTTGCTAAAAGACGTCGTTAGTGAATGCTGGACAAATAAAGTGCTGACAGAGTCGAGCAGGGAACACTCAAAAATTGGTCCGGGCATGTTGGACACACAGTCGACAATAGGTGGAGCGTCAGAATATTCGACTGGTATCGAAGAGATCGCAAAAGAATCAGGGGAAGACCATCACGCAGATGGGAAGATTTCCCTCTAAGGATTTGGAAAATATCGTCCGAACTGTCGTCGGGGATTTGTCTACTGAAACAAGGACAGCGCGGTAACTGTCGACTCCTAAGTGTTCTAGTGATGTCCGATCAACACGCTCTGAAAGCTTCGAAGGTCAGCGATGCATATACCTGAATCCCTAGTTTCACGGATGATTAAATAATAAATGCTTCATCCACTTGGTTGCCATACGAGACATTTTTACCTTTGCTCCATCTCTATATTTTGTAATGCAGCATTAGCACCAGTACAACTAGTGAAAAGAAATAGAAGGGAAGCACGAAATAACAGAGGAAAAACTTATGCTGAACGGTAAACTCCGTTGCAATAGCAATCTCATTTAGCAGTGCTCAAGCACAAATCATAGTTGCAATCAAAGCGTTATTCATTGCAGCCTTTTTGTAACTACTAGATCAATACAAGCTTCTATCGACCGGAGTTGCAAATGAGGAAATATTATCACATAAAAATCAATTGGCCTTATTAATCACCAACAGGCACCTACTTCGTTACGTCCAATGCCAGTGCTTTAATCCATAAGTAACATCATGCCAGAGATCATGGCAAACCAGTTACTGCGCCCCATTTAACAATAGGTTCCCAAATCTTCGCACTTTATGTTTAGCGGAACTAGATGATCCCACCGGGATTCGAGTCATGGCAGGAAAACTTGTCACGAAAGCGAAGGAGGTTTTATTCAGCCGAGCAAGATGACATGCAACGAACGATGAAAGGGCAAGTGACCGACGAAAGAACGTGTGGTCCGAAGTCATCGATGAATGGACGGGCGAGGGGCTACAACCGATGAATAGTGAACGAAGTGGACGTCTAATGAACAAATGTGAGAAAAGTGAAAGGATTGCACTTTTGCATCCCCATATCGTAATCTACCGCACCCGTGCATAAACGTACTGCTTGTTATTTGTTCATTTTTGCGCACTTTTCGGTCGCTTGTACTTGGCACCCTTCTTCGGCAATGAGAGGCATGGCAAAGAAAGAACTGGTGGAATTGAGAGCCACGTGTTCTTTTGTTGACCGCTGAAGTGACTGCATAACAGCTACTTCGATTTGGCCTACCCTCAAAATCGTGCTAGGTAATAAGAGTAAAATGTACCTAATATGAAGAAAAAAGCTAGAGAAGGCTATACGCAGTGTGTTTTATTTCGGTAACGATTATAAACAAATGACGAGACAAAACCAGACTCTGAATGAGGGTTTTATATTTAGTCGGTTGTTAAATGTCAATGCCTAGGTTCCAGGCAACTGAATCATCCTGTTGCATTTGTGAGACCTCCTCATAACTCATTAAAAAAGAGAAGGTACTTTTTATTACCTTGTGCGATCGGCGAGAGCTAACTGAGGACCCTTATGTCGTAGTACATCAAGCAGTGAACCGTTTTCGCACCATTCGAGAAGCATCATTATTGGTTCTTCATCAATCGCTATACCACGGAATTTGACGATATTCTCGTGCTGTAGAAGGCGACACACGTGTGCCTCCTT
The DNA here is from genome assembly GCA_006503575.1 of Baylisascaris schroederi. Lineage (NCBI taxonomy): Eukaryota > Metazoa > Nematoda > Chromadorea > Rhabditida > Ascarididae > Baylisascaris > Baylisascaris schroederi. The sequence continues at coordinate 1,246,042 of QEWY01002404.1, read as the reverse complement.
TACGAACTCCAGCTTTCGCGTTAATGTTGAAATCATACCTGTTACTCTCTTGTTACTCTATTTTTTTTAAAGAAATATAGTCAAATTCCTATATTCTCAACCGAACGAGTTTAAAATGTTGCCATGAAGAATGGCAGTAAGGTGGAACAAAAGCATAAAGGCTTGGTTCAAAGTATTCGATTTGTATCTACTGGAAGCAATATTCATGTAGCTGTCACTCGACTGTCTCCATTTCAGCGGATTCACGCCATACTAATGTGCTCACACCACCCACCCATCGAACAGGTGAAGAAATGATGCATTCGCATTGCCTCTTCAGCACTAACAATTCATCGTTTATTTTATTCTTATGCAAATTTGTTCTTTCTGTGTATCATATTGTGTATATGACCCTATAATATCCATTTTCTACTTACGCACTATGCATGTTATGTCCACTTAAGAGTATCTAGTGTCCACTTTAATGTCCACCTATGGTTTCCATATGGGCAATACTTTAAACTAACCTTCTGGGAGACATTTAATTGCACAGGTAAGGTATCTCTCATCATCGATGCGGACGTATCCTTTCCACACCTCACCATATGCGCCGTGTCCTACCTTCAAAAATTACACAACGTCACCAGAATTGAACTCATTAAGCAGTGCAACTGTCAAAACAAAAAGAGCGATAAATCGTCGAAAGCATCTTTGCTTGGAATAAAAAACATTAGTTAAATGAACTCCTCGGCGGTGCAGTCTATTGTGCTTCTTATGTCTATACAGAGATTTATGCCTTAAATCTTTTTTTTTTTGCAATATTTCCGGCAGTCAAAAAGAACTAACAAAAAAGAAGCAATCTTCTACTGCATAGCATTCTCTTCTAAGAGGCAACTATTTCTATCCTGCACAATCATTGTTCCCCGAATATAGATGGATTCAAAAAATCTTAAGCTTTGCGGTGAGTGAACTCGCCAAATATTCAAAACAGCGGCCATCAGGCAACTGAAAAAAGTTATGATAGAACGGCCACTCTAGAAAACGCCTTTACCCGTCTCCTTGCTCAGTGCACTCTCATTCCTCCTTCTCGCTCTATTTTCATCGGTTATTGTTCGCTTATACCAAGTTCCATATTCACGTCTCTCTTGTCAGTACCATTTTTCCGGGAACATTATGAGTAATTAGGCGCTTCTATAAAAGTGGCGTTGTTTGATCGAACCGTCCTCTCTCTACGGTGATCCCTCTGCACTCAAATAAACTTAAAAATTCGCTCACCTGTTTCTCCTTAATGATTTGTGCATGTCGCATTTGCCAATTATTCCTCGGCACTGGATGCTTTAATTTGTAGCGATTATCATTCTCCATAATTGAACGTTGTGTTTTCATATGTTCACTGATGAATTCACCCAAATTCTTATGGTCATTGTTTTCACCGCACTGAATATAGAATATATAGCGCATAAAAAATGCAAAAGAAAGTTAACATTGCTTAAAAAGCTTTATTTATTAGTGTAAAATATTATTTCCTCGTTACTTGTGGATATATTTGCACAATTCCTGCTTAATAAAATAACATATACAAGGTACCACTATTAGTATTTTGTTATTCCCATGTTGTTTTACAACTGTTTTTGTCGCATTCAATGCTTCACTGTTTCTTCGCCGTCTCCGCTGAGGGTCGGTATTTGTTTCTCCAAACCCGGTCACTAAAGCTTGAAAATGGGCTCTACTCGTTCGTAAGCATCAATATTTCGTCATGAATCTTTGAGTTTATTTGAAAGTGGCACATAGAAGAAGTGGCAGTATAGGGCTTAAATTCACCGATCCACGGACGAGTGAAGATACGCCGTAAGGGAGAGGGAATCTACTGATGAATGCCTAAAATGATGTTTGCCTACTCTTTTATTCTTCATCTCTCGCATGACATTTTCGGTTTGCCTCTTCCATCTCAACTTGGAATTGTTCCTACAACTTCATTTTCTTATCTTTATATGATAATGCTTGAATGGTGAAAATCGAGACTTCGGAGGGCAGTATTTCAAAAGCAAGTTCTTGCGTTAGAAATATCACTGGGTGGTCAAGCAATGTTGTATCGCGGGTGTATAAAGCAGTAATAATCCTGTATCATACTCCCAGACTTGCCTTAAAGGAGAAAAGTATCTTGGAAAGGTCGACATAACCTATAATCAGACACTCTTTTTCCGTTTTCTCTTTAATGTTTTGAGTGGTGCTGTGCAAAGATCTTTGCTTCATCGACTTCTAAGTCATTTCTATACAACGCCCTTCTTCACACCCCTTTCTCGGTATCGGCCTTCAATTCGGGTGCGTTTGTACTTTTCGGTCGCAGTGAGTGACCAAGCGAAAGCAGCTTTTCTTTGTATTGATCGCTCTCTCTCTTAGATAAGATACATGAATGGAATAAACATACCTCCCATGCACATTTACTCGCATTCCACGGAACAGAAATGTGATCGATCTGTCCGGAGCCACGCTTATCCACTCTTATCGTTATCATAATCACCCATGTCTTTTCGTTCTTCGGCCCTTCTTTCACTTCGGTTCGACGAACTAAGAAATCGCCCACCTTAAAACCAACAGTTATCTCATCAGAAATGCTACGGGAATGTGAACAGGTTCGAATCGGTAACAAGTCCGCCCATTTACTTTGAACCTCGTACAAGGCCCACTTGTTGAGGATGGAGTTTCCATATATGAACCTACCCTACATCAAGTTAAAAGCAAAAAAAAAAGAAAGAGAAGAAATCGCTGCCGGATAAACCACCTCTATTAGTAAGTGTTTTATCAGTTCTTTTCCAACTAATAGATTTGAGAATTTCGACACATTACCGCTTTTGGCAGTATGTCAGATGTGCTAAGTGACATTTCCACCAGACTAGACTGTTTCCTTGGAAACTTCCATCTATGCCTGTGCTTTTGACAATATATCACATGCTAGAGGCATTCCCATGTTAAACACAAAAATGACAAATGGAAAAGGCTTATGACAAGAAGAAGCTCCACATCCTAATTGTCACTGTAAATCGTTATTCCACCCAAGATAATATTAATTCACTATTCTTTTCATTCATGAAAACAGAGAAGATGCGACACACCTTCATCACCATATCTTCGGCATGCTGGCGTGGCAAGAATCCATGATAATAGGGTAAGCTTTTAACCTGAAGTTACCTTCAGTTATTCCTTCTCGAAGAAGCTGATATTTCCTGTCCCGGTATAAATCGACAAACTTTTTGATGTTTCCGGATGTGCTCCATTTTCTATTGCGTGTCCATTCCCGATCAACAGTCAGTCCTATGTCATAAAAACAGTGTCAATGAAGCGAAAAGTTGGCCTAGCAAGGTAGGGAGGGATCAAACAACGGAGATAACAATTATTAGTGAAGCCCGTTGTTGACAGCATATATTTTAAGTTCGTAACTTGTCAACATGTAACGATCACCTCATCTGGAATGGCGTCGTCATTCAATGAGGATGAGGATATCGAACTCATCACGCTAATCGATTCAAATTCATCATCGTCCGCTGAGATTATATCCCTTCTGAAAGAAGTCTAATACTCGACTGAAACGATCTGAGGAATGCAATCAGCGAATGCCGCTACCGTTGAATCGATTTTCTTTTATATAGGCATTGTATAGTGAGTGCAGTAGAGTATCTTCTATGATATAAAACAATATAATAAAAAATACTTAGCCTAGTCGTAGATGAATGGTTAAAACGATATCTGCTTTTAGATTTCGCTTACGTGACAGCTAGTCTCATGGGTTATTAGAAAACCATAAATATGCAAAGTGACACTTTCATATCATAAACAATCTAGTTATCTATGGAGAACCCTTTGCGAAGGGTTCGTTTTCTTGCTGCTGATGGAAAATGTAAGCGAGATTTTCCTCATCTTTAAGTGCAGAGATGATGCAAAATTTGATAGACGAACGCGTATTATGGAAGAGGATGAATATAAAGGCAACTTCATTATATTCATTATATTTCTCCAACTTCAGTGAACCCCAATTTAAACTACCGAAAAACCACAAATCCATAAAAACACGCACATATAACGTCGCAAGAAAGCGATTTTGGAGAATAAATTTGAATGAATGCATAACAACAATAAACATACGGATCCGGTTTTGGTGGTTTAAGTTTTTGTTTGAATTCCTTTAGAAATCCCATTTTCTCGTTAGTATTCGATATCCCTCCCCGGGCTGTAGATGCCCGACTACAAAATACCAATAGAAAAGTGAACAATAAGATAACAACAAACAGTGAAGTTCTCCTGTCTCTGTCAACGTTTGCATATTTGAATAGGACAGAAATTAGCAACGTCCCATAACAAGACATAAAAATCACCACAAAAGATGTGAAAAATTTACATATTGATGTTCTCGACCACTAAAGGGGAACTTACTAGTATCGCTGATAGTCGTATAGCAGCAAAAAGCTCCATTGATTCAGCCTGCTTTTATCTGCAAAACTGCTGATTTGAATGAATAGTGTTAACTAAATTCGGTATACTTTTACTTCCATAAATCTATGATTTTGATTGCATAGTGTTGCGTTGTGAAGCGGATTGGACGCCGACGAAAGCGGCAAATGGTCAGTTCTTTCTTTAATGTTTATAGGCTTTAAGCTCTTTAATCTTTATAATTACGATATTTGCACACTCTCGATCTACATCTTCTGGGTTGTTTTGAAGTGCTAATTGCGCAGTTTACCTTCTATAGGTATTCACGCGTCCTCATCTAGCTAATTGACAATAATTTGCTACTATAATACTACATATCAGGAGAAAACCTGCGTTAATTTCACTTCGTTTTCGAATGAATCGTTCTCTTGATAAGGAACAATGCACGTTTACATAAAAAGGATGTTTTCTTCCGTAAAAAGATGTCGATTATGAGATGAGTGATGATTCGGTGGAAATTCAAGAAGAATTTTGTCCAAGCATCCCTACTGGAGGGTCAATTATCCGTCGTATTCTATGCACTATTTATTTGCGTTGTGCAGTAAGTTCTCCACCACAGCGAAGTACCCCATCACAATAGCGGGCTTGTTGCTCGCATATGGTTTTTGAAAATAGTGTGGCCGGATCATGTCCGAATTTCGAATGTGTGTAGAAATTGCGGTTCAAGCTTTAAAAATGTTTGCAAAAATCTGATGCAATTTGAACTTTAGGCTATGCCTCGTTTATGACGAAAGTGAATACAACGAATTTAGCAGGAATCATGATTTCTCGTAAAGTGGCAAATTGAATCCACCGTCAGCGAAACTTATAACTGTTTCGTAACCCTTACATCGGCATGGCAGTCAAATGTAGGTCTGATAATCGACCACTGTACCCGTTGCAGTGTCAGTAACACTCCACAGGAAGATTCGCTCCGAAGAAAAGATCTAAGACTTGTTCACATAAACCACTCAAGGAATGATAGTGCTTGGCACTAGCATGAGTGGTGACATAGATTAAATATAAGATAGGGCAACGGTATCACTACTGAGAAAAGTCAATATCGCAGCTTACGGTAATTGTATTCCATTTGCAATTTTATTCGCTCTCAGACGTGCCAATATTAAACGTTCCGACTAGTGATTCTTGCATTTAAAATATAGATTTCTATTCATAATGGCATTCAATAAAGCATATTAAATCTTCTATTACTTGTAGCTCATTTATACTAATATACACTTTCACGTGCATATGGAAATCAAGATTTGCGATGAGCATACATGGGAGTATGAATACGGTATATTCGTATTTATTTGTCACTCACTTTTGCATGTGGAGTATTTCCAACTCTTAAGCCTCTGAAGATGGAATTATAAAATTTGGTGTGTTATCGATGTTAGAGAATGAGATTGCTTGAAAATTTAAACGATTGACTTGCCGATATCGCTTTGCAAAATAATTGCTTCAGAGGAACGAATCTTTGAAGATTTATATCAGCGAAAAGAACTGATGCATCTTCTTACATATTCCACTGTTTGTTTGCAGTTTGGGGCTGCAGCTGATCCGACCAGTGACGCTGCAAAAGCGCATATTGTATCATCACAGCTGACGTACTGCACCATTCGTTCCTCCGTTCGAACCAACTATGCGTTCAGAAGCACTCTCGGATAAGTGTAGGTCAGGTGCTTCTCAGTGTCAATGAATAGCCTCGTCGTTCAGAATCAGGCACGATCTAACCCCTGGGTTCCAGGTTAGGGAATTTAGGCTGGTAACGTGATCTGACTGATACGGGCTTCACGAAGCATTTCTCAAACAAGCCAAGCGAAATGCATTCAAGCATTTCCTTTTAACCTGACATGAGAAGATATGAACAGAGAGAAATAAGCGGATTAATTTTGTGCAAGTCAACATCGGGTAATGAGAATCTATAGGTGATTTACCATGCGCCCATACTGCAAAATATATGGGATGAACTTAAGAAATCTCAAAGTATTATTAGTAACGCTGCCACACTGCAACCTTTAATGACGATCACAATCAACCATATTTCGTACCACAGTCCAAATATCATAATTTACAAAGAAAAACATCTCACAAACTAGATAGAGGAAATATCAGCATCGGAAGTTTGTAAGAAATACGTGAACGTTTCACAGGGATACGTTAAAATATAATTTCGATCATTTAGCGAATGCACTGAGCCAATTTGAAGGAGGTGAAATTCATGGCAAGATTATACAATGCACATTCGATATACGAAATATCATCCTACCTCTTCTGGTGAGCTTTTTATGCTTTTTAAGAGCTATAGGAAGTTTAAAGAATAAAGTTATTAAAGCATAACTATTCAATAGAGGTGATTGATTATTAAGATTAAAGACTGAAAGATTCATTAGAATTAAGACTGAGAGAAAAGAGTGAAAATTTCTAAGTTTTGTTGGAAATCGGATAACAAAGTACTGTCGCCGCGAAAAGCCGAAAGTATAACGAGTGCCATCCCTTTTAGGTGAGAAGTGTCATCCCCCTCCCTATTCTACTTCACCCCTCCCCTTCAGAAATGTTCGGTAGCATGAGTGGTAGCTTATTAGCAAAGGTGCAGGTCGACGATTTCTGAAAGAGATTGTCCTACAGCAAGCAAACTTATTTTGTATAGTAGCCACTTTTTGGGGTTGACAAACGTGAACATTCTTGTCGCTTCCTATTTCATTTTATGAGCTCCTCCTCCTTCATTAATCGTTTGGCTCCTACAATGACAGGTCAGCAGAAATTGCAATAGGTGCTCGAGTCTTAAACATCAATATGCAATTCCCAAGTAGGTCTTTTATGTTGATCAACTCGGAAGCAAAGCTTCTCTCATCCCATCCAAGCAGAATTTGTTATACATAATGCATGACGATGGACGGAACAAATAAGTACCAAACTATATGTGAAGTACAGTGCAAATAGAAGTGGTTGGAATTTTTTCCACGCGGAAACCGACTGACTGATACAAACAGCGTATGCGTCAACGAGTATCTCCTTATGGAACAGGAGGATATTATTGCCCATTGATGATAAATGGAATGTCTAATCGCAATTACTATCGGGTTTCTTCTAATTCTCTTGTTCGAATCTATGAACGTAAACGTCAATAACCTCTGAAGGTTAACGTTATTTGAAATCGCTCTCGATGTGTTCGACATGCAGCTGATCGACCATAGACGTGCAATACACTCATCTAGATTGCCAAACTAAAATGGAAACCATAAGAGTATTGTTGGTTGCGAAGAGTTTGCATTCTATCAGCGCGAACAATAACGTGGACAGTAAACAATAGTTGAAAAAGCACACTGAGCATCCTCGAAGTATAGTCATAAAAATCAAGGACATATCCGAGAGTGGTTTGAGCTTGAGTTTGATTTAATTGATTTATATTTTTGATTATGAATATGCTTATAACAATTCTCACTCGTATACCATAGGCAAAACTTTTCTACAGCTAACATGTGAACAGCAAATAGAATCAAGAAAATGCTCTCACCTATTTCCATAGTTAGTGTTCTTTAGACGAAGTCCGACCAATATATAACTAACAACTGAAATTTATAAAGTAAATCATGCGCACAAAAACTATTAAGTAGCAAACAATATGTAGTCGACACAAATGATGTCTTCTACTTGGTGCATTTGCCATAGCAAAAGGATAGAATCCGATTTTGTGATCACAGATGAGGTTTCGAGAGTAATCACATGGTTGTATAACCGTATGATTACTATTATGTGATTACCATGTGATTATTTTTGATTGAACACCACAGTTGTAGTGGCATTCAATCAGAAAAAAAAAAACGATGCTGCTAAATAGCAACACTGCTTTTTTTTGAAAGTCGATCAATTATACGCATTTGAATAACTGCTAACATTGCACTGGGCCGATCACACCGTGCATCGGAACAATCGTACCACATGCATCGGGCAGACCGTACCACAGATTAGATGCATTATTTGATGACCATTCTAAACAGCCATGAAAATGGATTAATGCAGAATATTTTATGGCAAGATAATGTCCCAAAGGTGTTTGAGCTATTGTAAGGATAAAATAGTTTTGAAAACGTAGACATTGACCAAAATTTTTTAATGCTTTGGCCTCAAAAATTATCTCGGACAATCGTTGATAGTAGAGAATTTGGAACGCAGATGAACTTACATCGGTACATCATCATCTTCGATAGCACATTCAGCTCCTCCGTGCATAGAATAATTGTCAATAGCTTCACTTCTTCGAGGTGACGATTCGATTGTTCACTCACTTTAACTGAATCACCTCCTTCACCAACAAACTCCGACTTTCGGATTATACACTCGTTCACTTGCCAGTCAAATGGGATTTCAATCTATGACAATTGCTCATTTATGATAACGTCACTAGTGAACTCAATGCATCCATGCAATGCTTGAAATCATCTTAAAGGTTAGAGGGGGGGGGCAAGGAGGACGGATGATTCAATAAAAGGTTAAACAGTCTATACCAATATCTCTTACGACTCTTATTACCAATGGCCTTCTTTACTGGTATGTGTTGAAACGTCAGATAACGACGAGAAAGAACTTTAATCAAAAACAGCAGGAACTGTCGAGAAATAGAGTCACCTTAACCTCGAAAGAAACTTAGCGCCAATGCCGCCTCATTTGACACTTTTTTCTCAGTTCGTTGAAAACCGAGGATGCGACACAAAGGTAATAGTAGACGCAAGAGTCATATAAACGATAAGCAAATCGAACGTCGATCCCCTACATTGTAATATAAAGATAGAATGGTAACACCGGCGGTTTTGAGACGGTAAAAGAAGTCAGTCGAAATGCAATACTGAAGTAGTGAACGACGAAACATCGTAAATAACCTATGACAGCACTCTATACGGTTACGTTGCACGAAAGGAAGGTAAAGGAACTTGCAATCATCTGTGTTACAGCGGACATCCCATCACTGCGACGATTGGTCGTTTTATAGGTGTACGTCTGTCTATCTGTTCTGCTCAACAGCTTCGGCCAAGAAATCGCTGAAGCAACATCATAGGCTGAACTCATACAACGTATTAATTTTCAAGTTGCAGCCTGTTTATCTGAATAAGGCTCAAATTAGTTCCCCCCCCCCCGAATCGTCTACTGCAATCTTCGCCACTTCGATTTTATTCACTTGGCACATTAACTGTAGCTAGCAAAAGCCGCCTCATTGTGCGTGCCAAACTCCTAGGCGCACAGGTAAGTCGCAATTACATCTCAACCTGAACTACCGTAACATAACACGTCATTGAGTAATATATGGATTTATTTGTGTATCAATTTGAATTCGATGAGGAAGTGTATTCTCGCAAGTGAATTGGCACTTTCGAGAGAGGGATTGTTCGGCTGGATGCAAAGCAATAGCAAATATCTTAGTTTTTGCAAGGATTTGGGAGCTAAGTGCATATGAACAGTTCACACATGTACATAAGTGTAAATAAATTTTCTTGCTCTTCGTTTTGCAGGTTTAAAACATTTACGCACGAAGATGAATCAAAATGCAGGCAAATACGCATTAAAAAATCGAATACCTACGGCTACGAGGAAGACAGCGTGAAGGCTGAGCATAAAATTCCCATGGAGGTTTCTATCACCCCTAACGCTGATGGTGACAGATCTACGCTTTGCATAATTATTAGCTGTTTCATTTCGGTGACAGTTGCAGCATGCGATGCACTTTTTTAAACACTTTTGTCTTACTTCCTTCTATAGAACGATTCATTTTGTGATTGTACTCTAAAAGTTGTTTCTGATGTGGAGGCAAAAAATCGGCTTAATTTTATATAACAGGCATCATAAATCAATGTGATGTCATGCTGTATTGAAGAGCAATCTGTTTTGCTCACAATTTGCTATTATTCGAGAACTTATTTGAATATTCCGATATGATGACGCAAGCGAATGTTCATTTTAAAAAAATTCATTAAATTTTTTTTGAACCTATTTTTTTTAAACCTAAATTCATTAAAAAACCTAAAACGCATAGAATTTTGAGCGAAGAGATTTTCATCAGCTAATTAAGTAAACGGTTTATTTCTTATGACCTACATAAGATAAACAAAAAAAAGGATAAGTAAACATAGCTTAAGTGGCAATCCTCTAATGGTCTAACAAAAGAACCTGAGGAAAACACTCAAACTTAAAGATAATGTTCGAAGTGATATGGATGAAGAAGGGAAGAGTCAGAAACGTTGTCTCCTTGTGGGGAAGAGATCCTTATTAGGCTAAAAAAAAGTTGAAGGGGTTTTAAAGCATTCCTTGGTTCAACTATAGTTTCATTTTAAAAAAAAACCCCTGCGCATATTCCGGAAAAATGCTAAATGCGAACACAGATAACGGCTTCCAGTTTTGATACATTAGAGAGGAGATTATATCGCGGATGCGCCACTCCGTTCACAATGAATATTCGCCTTCAAAAGGAATTTTGTCATCAATCAATATGCCAATAATTTTTCACTTTCGGCCACCACGTAGCGAATTACAACTTTTTTTTCTTCATATCACTTTCATCAAGTGCTAATTCATTTTGCGACTAATACTAAAGTCTGTGAGTTAGCAAAGATAGTTAAACCGACTGAACAGCAATGTTTACAGCATTTGACACTCCGTGAATTCCTAAAATTGAATCCAACTGATAAATAAATAAAAAATTCTCAAAAAACCGATCAAGACACTTTCTTCAAGCTTGTAAAAGACCATCAATGGCACAAATGCGCTCATTACTCTGATACTAATGAATATGCCTAGGGGATGACGTTATGAAACAGGCGCCATACACGACCGGCTTAACACCCTGGTCACCTGAAGTCAGCCCGTCAGCAATGCAGCACCTCTCCACCGGTCCCATCGCACCCCTCAAACTTAGTACCTTTTCTCTTGGTGAACCAGAATTAACCATCCTGAAAATGGATATCGGGGAAGGTACTTTCGCACATTTTATAGAATTAAACGAAAATTCGATAATTCAAGCCTCTCGCTAGCACTAGATACATCCTTCCGAGAGTTTTTCTCGTTTACCCACTTATTTTTAACTGTATTTTGTTTCTTTGCTCACAGAACAAGTTGTAACCACGGTGATAATCGTAACGGTGGGATGAAAGCAATATTTTCATCTGAAATCTTGTGCTTCCATAAGAAAGCACTGTTCTTTGGGCTACGCAAATACAGTCCTAAACATCGATGAACAGCTCGTTAATGAAGCTAAAGGCCTATGGATAGACACAAGTTTTGTTATGTGACATATGTTGTTATGAGTGCGATGCGTAGTGCCAATTAAATTATCTGCTCCATAACAAACTCGCCAAATAGTCACCGTTCCTAGCAAGCGGAAGTTTTCATATTGATGGATCATATTGGTGTATGCACTAATGTTGGTAAAAATATTCGGAAATGTTGAATAGAAATAGAAATGATTTCCAAAGTGCTCTCTCGCTCAAATCGTCAATAAATCGATCAATCTGCAGAAAATCTAGGCACAATTGCGAACTTTCGAAGAGAATTTCAATTTTTGCACTCTATCATAGGCAAAACAAGAAGCGAAATTTGTGGTTATTCGCAGCAACACCATAAATCGACATCTATGCAACTGATGTCATAATCTATGCTGTTTTATGCAATTCTAATATCTTCTTCTCTTTGCAAAACATTTCCAAAAACTATGAATCTACTGAACTCGAAGCTATAAAATAGGCTGCATGATGTTCATGTCAAGCATTTGGGAAGCAGCTAACTTTCCGTAATGTTCTTGGCCACCATCCTCGCTGTTTTCATCGCCTTCGTTGGTAGGTCGTCACATTCATCGACAATTTCCTTGCTCTCTCTCTCTCTCTGCCTTGGTGCATATGGCAGATGAACAAAAGAACAGAGATCGACACTTCCTCAGCTAAGATTTAGGATATAAGTATTAAATATAATAATAAATATAATGAAGCGACATGTATAGATGTGGTTAGAATTATCATTAACCCACTCCCCTCTTTCCTCGCTACTTTACTTCTCTTATCACCAAGTGGATGCTCAGCATGTTGTAAATATGTTACCGGAGAAAATTCGCATATTCACACATAGTGTCATCGGAAAAAAAAAACCGACGAAAGTGATTATAACAATAAAACAACGAGCAAAATCATTGGTAATAGCAGCCGATGCGATGTTTCTTGTCATAGCAATTTCTATTTTGTCTTCAAAGTTTTGACTTTCCCTTAAATTTCGACCATCTTATTGATAATTTCGACTTTCTTGTGTTGTTATGCATCATATTTGTTTTTTTTTCAATTTGCATTTTATATGCACTATAAAATGAATGAAAATCATTTCAGCTACACAAATAACGACGATTAAAGCACAACCACGACGTAAGCACTAAAAATGATAATGCTAATTTCGTTTTCTCATTTACTATTGTCAACCATTAAACTAGAAAGATAACGATAAACTATAAAACACTACGTCTTCACCATTGATCATTAAGATTATACTATGCTTTACTCTATGAGATGAATTAATCGAGACTACTCTACACTTTTATGTCATCAAAATATAAGAACCGCCATTCAATGAAAATATGTGAGGAATTTTGATGCGCTCCCTGCTATTATAGAGAAGGAAGCCATAAGTAAGCACTTTCCTTTCAAAGAATACTGATAATTGGAATAAACGAAAGCGGTGAATTTCCTACATGAATCTATTGTTTATTTGTCACTGTTTATTGGAACTCTATTGGTCAAATTTACCTCCGAAATCACCGTTCTCACCTTTTATTCGGCACCGTAATCAAAGACTGCAGCCGTTTATAAAGAGCTTCATAACCATTACCGACTGCAGGTTGCCCATTCGGATGGACTAGTGGAGGCAGTAGAAGATGCTACCTCGTCGTGAGTTACCTTTGTCGTTTATCACGCGAAATTCATTAATTTTTATTGAATGCTTCTGAGGGACGGGGTAAAAGGAGGAAATAACCAGAATAATAGGCCGAATCTATTTCAGATTACGCATCGCAAAGCTCGCCTCTTGCTCGTTGAATTTTTAAAGCTTTGTAGTTCTACAGTATAAGGACAAAGCGTGACATCGTTTGAGGACATAGTTGCCCCAGAAAGACGAGTAGAATGGGCGAAACAAAAGATTATGTGAGTGCTGGATTTCGAAAAATAGCTGATTTTACTAAATATGGAAACATTCAAAGGAAAGACCAATCAGTATTTGAGCAGCATGCTTGGCAGGCGAATTCATCTTGCTTCAAGTAAACGCAAATGTTACAGAAGTTGTAAGCAAGTTGGCTAAAAGGCATCGAAATTTAAACAATGGCTCTTCGTGACCAGTCGGAGTTGACCTCGATGATCTTATGTGTGATCGCACGGCTCTCTAATCGAGAGTTTTCTTTCCATTCCAATGAGTAAAAACCCGCGTTTATTGATTATATAAACAACTAGCTGAAGAGAAGTGAAGTGAATAGGTAGCGTGATAGTTCCTTTATGCGGCCGTCCAATACGATGGAAACATTGAGGTTTCCGGGGGATCCGATTTTGAGAGCAGCCGAGGTTTCTGCAGAGGATTTGGCGGAGACATGGTGTGGCTCGAATCGCAGGACGAAGGACAACTCGTGGACGGTTAGTGACTTTCATTCATTCTTCAAGAACACCATATTTCGTTTTTCGGCTCTGAGTAGTGCTGGTCACACTGAACGCCACATCAGCCAAATATACGAATCATTTGACTGTCGGTGAGGATCAAGTCTCTCATGGTACAAATCATTCGTTAGGGCACCAGCATCACCAACAGAATATATATATATA
>QEWY01002404.1:1211546-1231634 GCA_006503575.1 Baylisascaris schroederi | reverse complement strand
ATGCATGCATGCAAAACCACTTAGAAAAGAGTAAGGATAAACGAGTATCGGTAGATGGGACATCCTAAGCTCGCGGTTTCAGTTGTAACTACAATGCATATTTTGACTGATCACGCCCTAAACCATTTAATCGTAGTTGCTGCAATGGATAATGCTGTAGGTATATCTTACGTCAGATTTGCAACTAAGAGTTTATGGCAATTCTCAATCAGAAAGTGTATTATTTCAGCTCTCGCATCTGGCAGTGGTGTAGGAACCTACTGGATCGGGTTGCTTAAATCCGGCAGCACATGGACGTGGATAGACGGCTCCCCGTTAACTTTTACGAATTGGAGAGGCAGAGAACCGGATGGATGTTGTGGTCCCAACGTGTCGTGTGCGATGGCCGGCTATCGGCAGGGGTTCAGTGGACAATGGGACGATACCGGCTGTAACAGAACCCCACCACGCCTGCAAGGATACGTCTGCAAACGACGTTAGAGTCACTGCAACCCATCGCTCTTAGATAATATATAGTCATCCAAATTGTATTCGATGACGAACGTAGTTGGAAATTCTCCGACTTTTCTATTTCTAAAATAAATATTCTCTTATTTCTCATTTCTTTAGAGTAGGGCAAGGAATAAAGATTGCAGCACGTGTGGTGTGTCCTAAAGACCGATAAAATGCCCCAAAATGGTGTCGCTGTATATCAAGGCAGAATGCGGCGACTGCAAACATCGATACCACACGATCCAGGGATTTCGAGTCTGTTTTCCCGATTTCCAACTTCCAAGAGGAGGTATTAGTTTTTGCGAAAGAAACCACATGCCGATTCCTGAGAGTACAAATTATCGATGTCATCAAAAAAACTATAAACATCCTTATGAAAAGGTTCTTTCAATACTGTGAAGACTTCCCCTTTCCTCATGAATTCGAATCAGCCTCCAGTACCAATATGCTCCACGTTGAATACGGCTCCCAGAAATACAATAACTCGAACTCCCATAGTTCCCTTGTTGAAAGCACCGGAAAAGCAGACACAAGCAGACATATGCAGTTATGCAGACGTGATGCGGCTGCAACGCGCTTTTGCAGGGTAAATTTGCGGGATTGCATAGAAATGCTCGTTCGTGATGCACCCCATATACGCATGAAATAGCAAACACCCGATTGCCGCAAGTTATACCTTTCCCATATTCATTTTCGTCGTTCCGTTCAGAACTGCGTACGACAGCAACAATGCAAGGTGCAAAGCAATGTTTTTTAAATTCCATCCAGCTGATAAAGTCCCATCACGTCTCCGCCATCAAAGCTGCATCACAGACCATTTATTCAGTGGGAATGCAGCGTCACTGCATACAAATCTCACTTTTAATGATAGCCACTTTCTCAAATCCACTGATGGAATTTTCTCTTTACTGGTAGTAGAGATACCGGCAGCCGCACTAGTTTTTGCAGCGAATGCTTGCTTAACAGGCCCAATTGTACAGTTGAAACCATTTGTTCTCGTTTATACCAGAATCGGCAACCTTTGTCGTCTATGGTCTGAATGCTCTACATGGGGCTATTTCAGAACCTCCGTGTCCAAAAATGCATATGAGCACATAATCTCTAGATGTTTTCATTATTTCATTTCTCCACCACAGACCGGCTGCTATGGACCTTTTCATGTATTTTACTGAACTTCCCTCATCATCGGACCGTTCTTCATTAATTTCTCGTCATAAAGCCTCGTAATTACCTCAGAATTAACGTGAGCCAAATTCAATCATTGACACTATCCGCAGTGGGAACGAGATAAAAGGAACCAGAAAAATGTTCATCCTGACTTGCTTGGTGAGAGTCGGAACTTGTGGCTTCATTTCATCCTACGACTGCATCATGTTCGAAGAGACAAGAAACTGAAAAATAAGGTGAAAAATAAGGTCAAAAACTGAAAAATAAGGTCACAAATTCATATCGTTGGTAGTGAGAGAGCAACAAAGCTCGGAAATAATCGTGATTCGGCCATTTACCGTAAAGAACGCAGTCTCATTGATAATGAATGAGACGAGCTGAACCTACAACAGCTTGAAAGAGATGTCATCACAAGTTTTTTCACATTCTGGTGGTGAGAAATTTGCCGCTCGATTCCATTTTAGAAACACTTTACTCTATTGCTATTTTGTTGATTACTTCTCCTTCCGCTATTTGGTAGTGCCAATCGGTAGCACACTTCAACACATCTCAAGTTAAGCGAAGCGAATTAATCCAATACAAACTCATGTGCAATTGCAAAGCTGAACACATCGATTGCGAACAACGAGCATAGTCGCCATCATTTCACCAAAACCTTATCCAACATTACAGTAACCTGCACTGTGCGTGAAGGACTGCCAACACTGCGATAGCATATCGCCAAAACTTCTAAACTTAGAGCACAGAAATGCAATTTATTTCAACCATTCTGTTCAGGATACCGAATTATACTCTCCTGTAAAGTTTCAACATAGTCGATGCACCCGAAGTACTTTTTGTGGATATCCCCAGCGTCTCTGCAATTGCGTTAGAGCTTATTCGGGAATTTCGAGGGGCAGTGATGATGAAATCGTAAGACTCACGACGAGATGCGTCTAGTATTTGTTTGGTATGTTTACTCATGTTTTTCGTGACTAGGTGCAAAGAGTATGCCGCCGATCTGCACAACAACGATTTAGTGGCAAAGGAAAAATACCGACGATCAATCGTTGTTATGGATGACGAATTGGTGGTAATAGTATTCAAGAGTGGCTGAAGTAGACGAAATTATGTTCGTGCAAGTTTCCAGGCTTTCGCTAGTGAACTGAACACTAATCACTGTCATCCGTATGGACGTGATCAGCAATGAGCGCTATCGGCCGATCATAGTTTTCAGCTATACTCAAACGTACCCAAGTATGAAAATGTGTTTGTTCGAGCACTTCGACAGAAACTAACTAGAAGGAAGACTGCTGTATAAGATGAATAGTTTATGACAAATGCCGATAAATTTATTCCTTGCAGGCGGCTCCTGAATTCCTATTCTCTAGAATTGACTCTCATATGACGGGTAAAGAACAACGTGCAAAGCTACGCGAAGGCACCTTTGTTCGTTGGGAAGATTAGATTTTCCAGGGGTAATTTAGGGGCTACAGGCGGCCAAGATAAAGGCATTTACTTTAGGTGAAACTGTCCATCAAAAATCCATATATTCCTAATTTCAAATTACCAGCCTATGGCATTATTGCCAACGTAAAGCTAATTTCAGAACCATTGATTTCGAACGTATTTTCTTATATTTTCTATACAGCCTGCTCTGAAAACTTTCAGATGTGCTATCGCGTTTGAAAAACGAAAAAGAAGTGTCGCGGTTTCGAATTTTGATGTTTCGTACGATGTGTCTACTCAAAGTCTATAATTCCCATCTGAGTGTGTGTTTTTATGTATTTATTTTTATTGTTTCATTTCGTCGTTATGTGAGTATATCTATCGAAAGCTTCCTCTCAGTGAGTATATCTGTGGTTGAGTGTATATTCGTCATGCTTCATTGCTCCGATTCCACGATGTTTGTTCGTTCAATGATGAACTAACTATGTGCTTTCAACTGTATCTCAAACGCAATCATGATGCTACTCAATATGCAAAAAATTTCGCACTTCTGAGGATTAATAAATTTTTTGACGAATTCTATCGCTTTACATTTTTATTTGATAGTGAAGCAGTGAATAATTTATGCACATCTCTTCCAATTATTTTGCAAGATTATCGCATAATCGCACTTGTTTTGCTGCATGAGATGCATTTAATGTTATCATCTATGTGGGGTTATACAGTTTCGATACTTTCTCTTCTTTGCAAAACATTCCCAAAATTGCAAATCTACTGATCTACTGTGTTCGAGAATACGGTCGTGGTGTTCGAATCAATCATTTGGGAAGTGACTGACTTTCCAGAATGTTCTCGACCACTATCTTTGCTGTTTACATCTACTTCGTTGGTAGGTCGCTGCGTTCATTGATAACTTCACAACTCACGACTTTTTAAAAATAAGGGGCACAAGAGAACAGATGAGAAGGGGAATCGACGGCTCTTGTGTCTATAATTAGGAGAATGGGCATTAAATATGCTGCATTTTCATGAATGGAAGTGCTCATACGTAGCCTAAAACACAAAAAATAGCATTTTCACTCTCAAAAACTTTCAAAATGGCGCATAGAGCTTGTGAAGCACTCAAAACTACGTTGACCGCATCTCAAACTCCCCACAAAGTGCTCTCTGCCTCAGGATACGAAAACATTTCGGGAACTGTCCTTCTGCTAAAAAAGTAGCGCCCACCTTTCCTCCGATTTCCACACTGTCCGTATCTTCCGTTCAAAAATTACTTAGTTTGTTTATTATTTGAACAAACGAACGTTTTAATAGTCGGTTGGTGGGATTATCTTCAGTTACCATTAATTTCGTTTTCACCGATATCTTCGCATAGGAAAGTTGCTATACGTTTTTTTATACTTGCAATGATCATAGCCTAACGTTGTGGATCAATTTGTATTGATCTATTAATGAAGTGTTTCCCATTCACTATATTTATAAGCTATAGCTAGGAAATAGAATTACATTTCCTCCTTGTAGGTATTACTTTCAACTGCAATAGCATGACTACGTCCGCAAATATTTATTAACTCTCGAAATTCTTTTTTCCCTTTTTTTGCGTTTGACTGTGAAACTGCAAGCATCGCCACTAGCTGCAATTTTCTCGCAAGTGGCATGGATTGATAGTGCCCCATTCTGCTGCGGTAGTTGCCATTTACGCACTATTTCCGCACATATTTAATAAATAATAGTAATAATACTTTACAAACATTGATGGATAGCTTATTTTAGTGAAGAAATTTACCACAATACAATTAATGTATTACTTAAACTCTATAGAGCGCACTAATAACATTAAAAAAGTAGCCTTCTTAGCGGAGTTGGAACTTTTCACAAGTTGATTAGTCTTTGCGGTATTTGATAATCGCATTCGAAACGATGAAGTTTGAAATCAAGCTATAGATAGATGCCGCTGAAGGGATTCAGAAATGATAAAGCTTTTGATTTCAAGCGATTCTGAAGATGCCTCCCACATGTCTTACATCCAACGTTTGACTATCCAAATCATGGACTTCTTACACTTATAATGTCACAGACATCCATGACGGAACCACTCGCATCTTTTTCTTGGCATGAGACTTTCCGTTTTAGATGAGGAAAGGCTGTATCTCACTTAATGCCATGAAACCCTCTTACTTCTTGTAACAAGTCGATGGTTTCTGACGCTTTCTCAGTGTCTTCCTAATCACTAAGAAAGGCAGGCAACCACGACATCGCAAAAATCGCAGATTTAACACCTCTTAGGTTTTTCAGCCACAGTGGAATGACTGCAAAAGAGAGGCTAAGTCAAGATAATATTGTTCAATAAGTGCCTGAAGTTCTGCGATTTATTCTACATATAAAGAGAAACTATCACCCGAAATCGTTGAAAACTAAATTCACATAGAACCCAAGAGGCGTTAGCAATAGAAGCTGATAAAAACGTCAAGGGCAGTGAAATAAAAGTTACAACATTGAACACCTGGCAACTCTCAGGTGTGGCATCATCTCTAAGGAAGATTCGCATCGAGCTGAAGGAATGTGCATTTTGTCGTATCGCGGTAGCACCTCCCCTGGTCACTCCAACTGAATGCAAAAATAATTCAGGAATATGTTCAGCACCAGTTAGTGCGACTGCAGATCTCGATCTCAGCCGGGTAGCTGCGGTCGAAGAATTGCCCATTCACGTACATGGCCGGCCAAAGTCTGATTCCTAAAACAGCACCACATTTGAGGGTATACAGTACCTTTAGACTCATTTCAGACTCAGATTTGAATATTCAAATGATTCATTATACCCGGTCAATAAAAGGATCTATCTCTTATTTCCACTTGAACGAGTCTCTGAACATAGAGTTTAAAGAGCTGAATTTCTGTCATGCAGAGATCGACAACCTAAGAATTCCAGAATTATTTGACATTTATATAACAAGAACAAAAGTTGTGCTCCAAGAATTGAAGCCATAACACATAACCTCATCCATTGCTATATTTGCCTCCTTCATATCTCTTCCTCTCAGGTGTTCTAAAGAGATAGTTAGGATGTTGAGAGAATTGGAATTGTCACTTAGATAAGGTTGAAAATTAGTGAAAAAAACTTTGACAAATGTATTTTCGAATAAAAATAAATGGAAATCGAAATCTAATCGCAATGAGGTCGTTAAATGCAATCAACGTGAGATAATGCGTTTTGAGATGATAAAAGAAACATATTTCAGAATTGTTCATAAAGAAATATTAGAAAATTTATTCGGTAATCGGAATAAGAGATTACGCATTTCTATGACTTCTTCAGATTATGGCCAATTCTTTATTGGATTGGGACAGTAAACCAACGTATACTAACTTTTTCACTTCATTGCACAGTCAGTTATGTGCTATGCATTCACAGATGCGGTTCAAAATTAACTACATTCGATTCGATTGAACTTTATAAACTGTTCTCTAAAAAATGGTTCTGAGCCCTAGAGACTTTTTTTATACCACTGGTGAGACTGTTCTTGTAGATGGGGCCAAATGTATTGGCGATTTGGAGCGATCCTTGCCTATGTGATCTATTTTTCTTTAAGGAGAGTCTTAAGAATCACAACTGTTCTTCAATTTTACAAAGAATGTACTAATATCCTAGTTTATAAAACCAGTCTCAAAGATGACATCAAGAATCATGGAGTGATGAGTTCGACTTGTTTAACATGCACTTTTAAAACGTTTTGCAAACAGAAAACGTTACTTTTCTATATATATTACAAAGTAATATGTGGAAATCAACAGGACTTCATACGTATGAGAACAACTATTAAATACCTACTTATGAACTGTAATCTCCTAAGAAATACGTCACCAACGTTGTTTATTAGACAATCAAAAAAGTTATGCAATGTTGTGTGCTATCGTTTGATGCACAACGATGGTGTACGCGACAGTTTTTTTTTGTCTTGGACTAAAAGCTTTTTGCAGGTCTATTCGTTGAAATTTTTTTCGTAAATGTTATGCTCAAGGTCTCAAGTGAATTGTGAGCCTCCTCACTGCTCTATGTTGAGATTGTTGGTTTTTAATCTTTTTTTTTTCACTGATGAAGTTTTTAGGTGCGTATACGTACGTCATTGCAGCGCGTTCTTATTTGCTGTCTATTGCAAGTTGTTCATATCAGTGTACAGGCAAAGCTAATAGAAATTGAATGCAGTAATCTATCAAAGTTTAACAAAATGTAGTTCAGTTTATCCTTATTAAAATTCTTGTTATCCGTAAATGACCTTGATTCACTTATTCAAAGCAACTTGAAATCGTGCAGACTAGCGACCTTGGAATTGTCACTGACACAAACCTACGCTTAACGTTGCCTTATATTAAAGCAAGTGTAGTTGTTCATTTGATACTTTGATGTTTCACAACTTCAGATACAGTTTTCCTCATTAAAATCGATCTTAGATATTGTTTCTCTCATTAAAATATGTTCAACTGCTTTATGGCCTAATTATCTGATAGTGCTCCCAAATTAAAGAAAATAAAGCTATTTCAATTTGTTCAACGTAATTCAATAGCAAAATTTCTTCAAAGCAAGGAGAAAATAGCGTACACAGAGATTATTACTACTTAATTCACGTCATCATTCATTGAAACTTGGATGTTTGTAGCATAACTGGTATTTTCTCTAAGACATAGTTTATGAACGCTTCTGCAACAGCTTTTCGAATTCATCGTATTCCCAAGAAATCAACTTACTGAAATGAATGATTTAAAATTTGCTACATTTTATTATAGATCGAACGAAAGGTAAGGTTTTCTTGTTGTGACAGCCTTGTATATATGGAAGAGTCTCCAATCTTCAGTAGATAATAATTGCTCCACTAGTGAATTCGAAATGCTTATTCAACACTACACCGGTTATGATCATCCACAATAAACAGATGAAAACTACTACAGCTATTACAGTCTAAGATTAACCTACACGTTTTGTTATTTTGTTTGTTCATAACTGATTATTGCAATGTTTTGTTATTTTTTCTTTGCATTATGCTTGAATCCATAAATCACATTTTTCTGTTTGATTTATTTCCTTTGAGAACATTTCATTGTGCTTTGCTCGCATCATTCACTTATATTGCACGTATATGGAATAAATAAATTTCTCCCCCTCCCTTCTCTTCAAAAGAATAAGGTCTTTTAATAACTTTATGAGTGGATAAGCAAAGCAGAGGAGGTGATACGATATGTACTTTTGAATGTTGCTTAACTCGCCAACCAAACGATCGATTTTCTTGCAAGCCGACCGTTGTAAAACGATACCCGACCAACCGGCATAAAATGCACCCATAAGTTTTTATACTTTCGACTCATTTGAAGTCGATAAATCCAAAGAAAAAGCACTAAAAGAAGTCGACCTGTAGCGTGCATTATACACGCCAAATTCCTTAACTCCAACATTAGCGATATCCAACTCGAAGGCGAGACATGCGCACACACACATGCATACGCACAAACCATCAACCTAATGCATTAAAGCGCATAATAGTGCCCCTACGTTCATCTTAAAAGGAGCCATTTCAAGATGACGATCTGATGGCCATGAAATGCATGCCAAATTTACAGCTATTTTAAATTTATAGAAGCCTTTCCAGATAGATCAACGTGAAGGATGTTTATGGGGTCATAAGGTGTACTTTATAATCACTGTACTTGACCAATATAATTTCGTAGTCTTTGAGCTGACCCACCGAATAATTGGACAAACACGACTTATCAATCACGTACACACACACAGACATCACATCGTTGCAATGCTCTTTTGCAGAAGCGCAAAAAAGCCTCAACCTCTAAGGTTATAAGCAGAAGCAGGCTCCTGCAGTGTTGCCCGACTGTCCGAACGTGTGTGTTTGCATTACGCTATCGATAACAAACCGGCACGATGTGTATTAATCATCGAGTAGTAGTTGAGTATCTCTCCAGTCTGCGTTATCGAGCAGTCGATTAGCTTCTGTTGTGTCTGAGGAGAAAGCCGGGATAAGCATCGATCGAAAGCTTCGCGCAGGTCTCGAAGGCCTTGGATACATAACAGCAAGCCGAAGTAGTGCCTCGGGAAGAACTGAAACATATTTCTTTATTCTTCTAATTCAGAGGCGACCATCTCGTAGTGAGTAATATTTGCTTGCTGCTTCACTAAAGCAGCTATTCCTGCTTCACAACTATTTTATTTCATAGTAGCTAACTATACAACAAAGGCAAATTGAATATCAAAGATACTCTACATCAAAAAACTACTTAACGGAAAGAAATGGATGATAGTTCCAACAAAATGCAATTCGACGAGTTTTTCGTCTCTATCCGTTCAATGACGATTTTTTGATATGTCAATCTTATAGCCTAATGCAACAATATATCAATATTGCAACGTTTTGTCGTTTAAAATGAAATATCTTACATAAATTGCGCAATTCTGCAGTCGATTAAGATCGCACTCGGTTGGTCCATGCATGCATTGACAATGAAGCGTCCTGTCTGGATACATTTCGCAGTTGCCTTTACCAAATGGAACAACCTAAAATCGACGATAGCTTTCATAAAAATTTGGATTACTAGTTGCTTATCAGTATGAAACTTTTGGCAATATTTTTGATGTGGATTTCGTTTATGTAGGCTTCATTCAGCCTGTAACGATGCGGTACATTCGTTTCGGTCTCGCTTCCATTTCCGTCACGATATTGCGTTATTCCTATATTCAATCATTGTTTAACGATAGTGACTGTCTATGTGATTGAAGCAGATATGGAGACACCGAGAATGTCCCCTCGTTAGCCTCAGTTTACTCGATCGTAATTTGTCATCCCTTTTTATTGACGAACATTAAGCGTTCGTATGCTTACTGCTTCTATGGTCCGTCGTTGAGTAGAGAATAAGATTGTCCTACCTGCAGATTCATGACGCCAGGATGTGTGTTGTAGAATGGCCAGAGTTGCTCACGAAATAGTGACGTACAATACTTGCACTGTGATTCTGTGAATACTGTCACGTTGACCACCTGAGCGTCGACGGCAACAACCATCAACACTACAGCGATCGCTTGCGTCGTTTGAAGCATCCCCAGCTCTCTCCTAAAATGCAGAGTGAAATACTCTCCGCATCGCAACTTTCGTAACGAGAACGTTGGAAGAAAGGGTATTAAAAGCTGGATGATTTCCGACTATCTCAAGCGTAGAAGGTCTTATAGATCTACAAAGTCTACAAAGTGGCGCGCAATCAATCCATGTTCGGGTGAATCATTGATAGCTTACCCTGTTCCACGATTTCCACCCACAGAACTACGTTAGCGATCTGCAGATTTTAGATCTATAAGATCGGGATAGGGTTTTGTTAGGACTTTTACAATGCAATTTGTTGGTAGTTATACTAGAAAAACATTTCTATGCACATGGAAGTAGAAACAAGTAATATGCACTGAAAAATCAGTCAACGAAATAAGTAACGGAAGAAAAAGAATAAATAAATCGATGAATATAGAAGCGCACATATATGCCTGAATAAGTATTCATCATCTATCATTGCACACATCGAATCATAATATTATCAACGCATTCCATCGTAATAACGACTATATATGCAAATCTCAATAAATCGAGCAACGTGACAAAAAGAATGCTATTATGGTTAGCAGTACAATGATAGTAGATGTTGACCTCTTTGAACAATAAACTGTTTATTTTCATTGTTGCATAAAACAGGTCATGGATGCATCAAACAGAGATCTTCTAAACAAAAAAACTTCAACCACATCTAGAAAATAGTGTTTAAAGTTGAATAGAACTACAATGAAAGCACCAGCAAAAATTCAAAATTTTAAGCAGGCACATCAGCATAATAACGTCCCAACTCTTGATCTCAGCATCAAAAACTCTACATGACACCCACGAGTGCTAAAAACGTTTATAGCCACTATTTGTTCAATGTGCGCGAGTCTAAAATTCGTCCACAAACAGGATGAGAACCCAAAACTTTCTACTTTCCGGTCAGATGCCCCAATGACCGACCTATTTGCTGCCCACGTCCTCATGACGTCATTACTTGATCGTTTCGTTCCATAAGCTTCGTGCAGTAGAACAGACCCAATAAGTGAACAACGCCACTGTCGCAGCAAACCTGACACCATCAGCGATGAAATAGTACGCATATAGTTGGTAGTATAAAACATTTAACGTAATTTATACATTACTTATCAACAGCAACAGCTCATATATATTTATTTCCTCTATTTAATTATTTTATACATTCACCTATTCACACATACCTCACCTGTTTCGTTCATTAAATGATTTGTTTAGACCTTCCTACAGCCATAACATCGAACTGTCCGGTATTTACAGATATGTGAACCTCGTACGAGCATTCCTGACAAAAGGTTGTTCGAGTTTTCAAGACAAATTTTACGCGCAGAAAATCGTCTATTAATTGTTAAATTTTGGATAATAAAGCATTCAACTTTAATAGGTGCATAAAATCCCGACGTCAGGTGTTTTGCAACATTCTGGGAATGGGTATTTGCAGGAACTTAAAGAAAGCAATAATCAGCTTGCATCTAAAGTCAGAGTTGAAATGCTATGACTAAAATTTGAGCTACATACTCTGAGAAACGAAGAAGAAAATGAGTTGAGAAGTGATCTCGAGGGAAGTGCATAGTGTCTCATTTTTTTGGCATCGTTCGATGAACAAAAAAGATGTCTGCAACACCTCTTTATATTGAAGAACAGCGATTCCGTTGACACAGCGAAAAATTTTCCACTTACTTAGATAAACATCATTGTCGGCATCTCAATGTTCAAAGTTTTTTTTTGCGAAATTGGCGGTACTCTTAGCATTCGCAATTTCAGTCATCAATGTCATCATAAAGCATTCGCTGAAGCAGTTTGGACCTCGAAGCATGATCTGTGACTTTCATATGTTCGAAAACTTTTTTAAAAAAATCTGAGGTACAAGATTTTAGTGGATCGTGGTCGAGGCAAAAGAATGAAAATCTGATTCAAGCCAGTGAAAAGAATAATTCAGGACATCACATATAACTAGCCACAGTCCTAAGCAGAAATCTCTCGCAAATAGAGAGAGGTTCAAACCGTGCTGGCAACGGTAAAAATTCCTCTAAATTTTGAGTAAACCTTATGTCATCTCCAATTTTTCAAAAACACGAATATATATATATATATATATATATATATATATATATATATATGTCGGACATAAGCCTCCATCTAAAACTGTTGCAAGCACGAATTGCTGTCCAAGCTTTCATAGTCGAGCATTCCTTTCAATACAGATTTACCCCCCAATAAATTTCCGTAAATAACGTTAGTCTCTACTCGTCTCTTATCCGCTCCCCTTCAACTGTTTGAATATACATTCATGTGAACGATAAGCGCCCAATTTAAAAATAAAACGATGTGTTCTATAACGAAATAAATAAGAAATTACTATAGAGAACAGATTATTGCATAACATTACCTAGTCATTACGAACATTCATGCCAATGCATCATAGATCTGCATATTACGCATAAAAAACAACAATTGAAAGAGCGTCACAGCGAGACTGTTATGCTGCACATTTTTGCATTACATCTCTATAGGCGAATCAGCTGCAAACACATTTACAACAATGGCAAAACGCCTCTTAGTGAATTTTCTTGAAAATAATCGATGATACTAATCATGAACCAAACTTTTTTGGCCGTACTCTATCTTTGGTTTAAAAAAAAAACTCTCATCTTTGACTATCATCAAGTGACACAACGAATGATAATAGCAAGAAAATCAGGTAGAAAAGATCTACCACTAATCTACATTCAAGTTTTCTCGTCATAACTGTTGAAGCCTCGAAAACGTATAGACTGTTAAACATAACGACTCACATTATAGGTAAAATCGCATAGACATCTTGATACAATGATGCGAGAATAACACTAGAAGCAAGAGTTTATCTTGTTCGCCTAGGTCTCAATGAATGAACCATAAAATTGCGGAGATGTCGCCTTCGTCCCAACCATATTCAGAAAAAGGTTTGGTGTACTATAACCAAAATTGTTATCTATTGGTACTTACAACTTATATCGAGTAGACGTTAAACTTGTGCACCGAAACGGTTTATGAACCACCTTATCATCAGCAAACCCAATGGTTTCGCTCAAAATAACACAACAACTGTACTAAACACAGCCAGTAGTAAGTACCAGCTCCAACGGCTGCTCCACATGAGCACGCACGAATAATAAGAAGGAGGACGATCAAGCTGCACTACTCAATATTCAATGAGTGCTCAGCCATACGACTGAATGCTGCTGTCGAAGGATCTAATCAAGAGAAAACAAAAAAATGTTTCTTGAATAGAAATGATCGGCATGATACGAGATCTATGATACGCAGATCCTCACAATGCTACCAGTTCTATGATTAAGAAAGTGAATCAAATGGTTCCGTAGCCAATCATCCTCTTTGTTGCGTTAAAAAGTGAATGCATGAAAATAAACGGGGTTTTGTCCAGCACATCTATAACAATCTAAATCAGCGACTCGTTTTATATACACAACTGGTTTGCATGCCATCTTGACGCTCTCTTCATGTGAATTGCATTTCATCATTTATGAGTACCCACCCTCTTGTATGACAACAATAAAATTACATTTGCACTATAATATAATCACAATCATCTCTTGTCCCAAAGTGGAACCTAGAAAAAAAAAGACCACCTAGATTGTGCAATAATCTTCAAGAAACACTTAAGTAGTTCGAAGTGATGGAAGCAGCGCTAAGCATGAGCTATAATAGCGGCACATTGCTCGGCTTTCCTACCTATCATAAACGGGTGCTGCAGGCATTTCATTCGCTCTGCTTATGGCATGATGGAAAGGCGTGTCGAATGAATCACTTATTAAAACTTACTTTGTTCTATGAAGAAACCTGTTTAACAATTATAGGTAATCTACGAGAATTATTATTAGTGAAGTGAAACACGCCTAGACATATGAATAACGTGAATGATACCATTCAAAAAGAAATAAGAAATAAAACGTGAAAGTTATAAAACTTAGTACTTTCGCTTCAATTATGGTCGTCTTTGAGATTTATGGACGCTTCATTGCAGACGGGGGCTCCTCATAGATGGTTACATCACGTATATAATCGTTTGCGTCATATAATTCTCGAACGATGCAGATCACTCGAATCACCATACCTCTATGAGCATATTTCTGTGCTGCCTCTAATAAGATGATATACATTTAGACTAAGCAAAATAGATCAGCTCTTTATCGTTATCATAGCCGCTAGTGAATAGAAAAACTTCCCATCGATGCACTGCAAATAAGAGAAAAAATAAATTACAAACTCTTATGATAAAACTGTTTCCCAAATGATCGCTGCATTGCAAGTGAGAATTTAATGGTGATTCGAATTGTGCAAAAATATTTTGAAAAAAAGTTTCAATTCGTTCAGCTCATTTCCAACATTCATTATATGATGGCAATTAAAATTTCTAAAGAAGCACTAGTAATGCATCAAAAGAAAACTTCCAATTCATATCTTACATTATAATTTATCAATAAATATGAATAGCTATCATTTCTAATGGTTGTTAGTAGTGTTTAAAAAGCTATTGGCTAGCATCAGTCGCCTTAACTTTTCAAGTACTTGTCTTTGAAAATTTCTACAAAAAATAGTAATTTTTCAAAAAGAATTTGCAGTTGTTCTTCTCATCGTTACGCTTGCCAAACGACTACCGTAGTTGAAAATTTAGACCGTAATGCAAATTGTATCATTTCCTACGCTTACCAGCTTATCCGCCTTTACATAAGGTAGTAGATGGCTTTCATTTTGTTTCACACCTTACGTACTTATAAGATTTTGAGGCGTCATTCGTTGATCTTTCCAAATAAGCGAAACTCATTTTTTGATATAAGAATCTAAAAAATTTCCAATCCCTCCAACTTGGTTACGGTTCTTTCATTGACTCGTCCCAAAGTTTTGAAATTAATAAAATTAGTGCAAAGGTGCTTCATTAAACGCCCACCTGAATTTCACAACATATCACCTGTAGAACTAGAATATTTCTTATAGGCTGATAACCTCTCATCAAGAAGTCTAAACGACTTAGATGAAATACCTACTCGCGCCTGCGGGTTAATCATAGTGAGTTCTCTGAGTTTTTACAATTCCTACACCTACTGCAGCACCAATATTTGTTTACGTTTGCACATTTTTGTATGCTTCTCGAGTCGAAGACGCGGAAATTCAAAAATAAATAGACGGTTGGAAGGCATAAGAAGTGACTTAGATGCAAGAAAGATTTTTTTTTGCAAGTTTATAGTTAGAACCCGAGATAGTGACTCTGAAACATCGTTATTTCCATAGTGACTCTGAAACATCGTTATTTCCATCTCTTGCTAGGACTATCTTCAGGAATTCTGCTAGAAAGCTTTTAGCACAAAACATGCAAGACGACTAGCAAAATGAGTAAAAACTCAAGCAAGATAATCAAGACAAGAAATTCTTGCAACGTTCATTTATATCTTTATTGTTTTTATTTCCCAAATTCTTCTATATACTTTCATATGTTTTATGTCTGTTGCATATTTCAAAAAAACCTTATTTTTCGAAACGTTTAATAAAAATTTATTCATTCGTTTTCTTCGATATATCTCCTCAGCGACGATCAGAAATGCTTTTAAAATGCGACGCAACCGGGCCAATTGCTTGTCAAGTCAAAAGTTTTCACATTCGAAAACGTGCCTCTCTAGTGGAAAAAGCTTGATGAGCAGTCTTAGCTGAAGTCATTTTGTTCGAAGAAGAGCTGTTGGATTCGCCTAAAATTTCACTTGGAAGGTATATTTCGATGATAGAACCAGTAATTATAGTAGAGAATTGAGGAGGAAGCAGATGAATTATGTCTATTTAATAGGAATTTTTGCATGTGAAAAAATCGAATGATTTTTCTTTTTTTTTCGCTTTTCAAAAAGACTAAAACTGTGACTCGTACGCTGTTAGCTGAAAAACTGTTGTTCGATGATGGCAAGATATATACTGCCATATTTATGCATCGTTAAAAGATGAGCCACCATTAAATACAACAATTTTATAGAAGTAAATTTTTTTATAACCAATACAAAAAATAAAGAGTTGTCTTATTGAAAGAGAGTATTTTTAAAGGATTAAATAGAACATCGAAACGCGCATGTTAATGCCATATGGGATAATGAAAAGAGGAGAAACAGTACAACATTGTAGTGAAAGAATGAGGAGGTTATTAAGTGCAAAAAAAAAAGAACACTAGCAATGAGGTACATTAAAATATAGCCACCAATGTGACAAGAGACTATATATCAATGAGTAAATATCCGCGGTGATCTCTCTCTCTAAAAACATAAATGAAACAACACCTCGATCTTGGCGATAAATAAACTTTTTATCGCATTTAGCAATTAGCTTAAGTATATCGAAAAAAAAAAGCATTTTAACATAAAATTTTTCTCAACGATTGCGTAAAACGATGTGTCGAAAAAAAAATCATTAGCAATGCTTTAACAGAATGATTTTACAAAGAGACAAATGGCTAAGGACAATTAAAAACTTGAGATTACCTATGAAGAGTTGAGATGGAAAACTAGCGAGAAACTTAGAAATTCCGAAGTTCTTCGTTGTTGATCTCCAATTGGAATTCGTAAAACGCAGAAAAATTCACACTAATACATAGATTAGTGCGAAACGTTGGTCTTCTATTTAATAGAAAAATACGCAGCAAGATAACGGTATATCTTCTAAGCATCCAATGTTCTAAGCTTAAATAAGAAACAGCGGTTTATCAATCGATACAGAGGTTTTATTTNAAATAAAAAATATCAACTAGACGACGTTTTGATTGCGTTATTTTTAAAAAATATGTGCAAGAAAATTTTCCTTGATGATCACCCATGATGAAGCACAATGAAAGAGTATTGACGCTGATTAAGTCATATCTCGGCGTTTCATGGGAATCATATCACAGCAAAGCTCCAATACCAACAAATGCAAACGAGTGGCATCTCATCGCTGCGCATTCACGTTACTATATAGGGTGTGCTGGAGAGAATCAGTATAAACTGCGATTAGATGTTTGAAACTAACCCCGCTAATATGGAATTCAGAAGGCTCCTGTGCAAACAATCAGACCACCGTCAAATGCTCATTGCAGAAGATAAGTCGAATTACAACCGAAAGAGTTGCTTCTTGAGCCACTCAAAGACACAACACTCAGTAAACGTTGAGTACGTCTGCACTGAGGACATATATGTGTTGAATGAAGCACCACAACGCTTGTTTGCAATAACAACAAACGACGATTCATTACGTTCAGTGCTAGACAATGATTTGAGAAAAGTGATGGGTAGCTTCGAATGAGATAATGCGAAACATTAGTAAAGAAGGGAAAGACCGAACATCCTTGAAAATCCATCACTTCAAACAGATCTTTCATGTGTTCACTACTCCTTTCAAAACGGACGAAAGTTCGCAAAACGAAGTCTCACAGTCTACTAATATCCGCCAGTTTTTACACCTCTAGTGTTTATGCTTCCCGATTTAAAACTACTGATCATAAAAATATACACGCAAAACAGATACATCCGCGCACGCAATATACACACAGACACCTGCATATGCACGCATACGCACATACAAAGAAATACGTGCACCCTATTTTGAACTCATATTGCTTGTCGCGTGCAGCAATTTCAATTGATTCATACAGCTTGCAAAGTGAATATGCTTCTGCACAATGTTCAGTAGAATCTCTGCGCGCTTTCAAAGGGGTTCGTTGAAAAATGCAGATTTTCGATGAATCGAGAGACGAACACCAACATAGCTTGTTGTATTTTTATTTCATGACTTTTATAATACTAGCGGTGACCGTTCATAAAAGACAGCACTTTAGCAGCAATATAACCAACAGGAATACACCGAAATTTTCAACAATGACACTCGTTGTGCATTTTGGCCGTCGATGAGACAATACATATGCCCCCATGCAATTTCTTCACGTTCCTGCGAGACTCTGCAAAATTTCTTTTAACTCGCGAAGGTAAGATCCGCATTCCTAACATCTCTTAATCATTTCAGGAGGCACATGGAGGTTCTTGTGACCCGTGCAAAGAGATAGGAAAGATTTCGTCGAGAAAATTCCATGACGGGAGATTTTGGTGCGGCGAGACTCCATGGTCGAAAATCATTGAGTGATTTTCATGCGAGGCTCGAAGGAGAGATAATGGTGATCTCAAAAAGTGAGCTACACCCTTGCTGGTATTGAAATGCCTTTCATTGTTACCAATAATCTCTTTTAGCATATTGACGATTATATACGAATGATTTTAAAATGTTCGAATTAACATCAAGAATGACTATTCAGCAATAACGAAGTGCAAAGCAATTGAATATCTATTTTCTCGGATCTGATATAGCTGTATTCTTTTTTGTCTCCCTATGAGAAATGCTTCAGCCGAAAAATTGTGATCACCTCTGTGGATGACTAGCATGACCTGTGAGGCCAACTTTGGCTCTATCCTTTTCGAGTAAATTTCACCGTTTCGATGCAATGGAAATAATCTTCGATGACAGTTGTGCATTCCCCTTCAAATGCTCTATCTGATCGGTATCTAATGCAGGAGATGGCTCAATGCACCATCGATGCGTTTATTTTAAAGGATGGTGGATCATGTCTTCAATGAAAAGAGTTGAGAATGAGGTAATACACTACAGATGAACGCCAATATTAACGTTCTGATCATTCATTTTGCTTAATTGCTACGATTTTGCACGAAAAAAAAAATAAAAATAAAAAATTCACACATTTCTCAAAGCAAAAATCATCTATATTGTCGAGTTTTTTTTTTTGGGGGGGGGGGGGGGGGGGGGGGATGAGCTCACCTCGTCGACTCTTTACAATTATTTACAGAATCAAATCCAATAATCAATATTTAGAAAATCGTTTTTTTAATGTTGAGAAAATAGAAAGTACTGCATTACCTTTTGAAATTTATTCATATAGATAGTGTTTGAAAAGTATTCATTAAACTATGAGCTGATGAAATGTTTAGATGAAAACTTAATGGTATTGAATTGTTATTATGAATTAAATTATCGTTTTATGAGAGGAACGATTGCTCTCTTCATTCGAATTTAATTTTCATAAATGCTAATTGCGGAAATCAACAATGAAGATGAATGAAATAAATCGAAAATTTATTTTAAGTTAGTTTATTCGTTGCTTTTTTTAAAGTTTTTTTATAGAATGGAAACGTCATATTAACTAGCCAATTCGCTATATTCTTTCAACTCAAATAGTTCTTTTTTTGGCAAAAGCACCTTTATTTTACAATAAGAGAAGGGATCGAGTATGCATCTGACAAAATAAGTACGCAAAGAACAAACAAAAACATCTAGGGGGTTAGAGAAGATTCATAATACACAAAAAAGTGGAGTTGCCTCTGCAGTAATTTCTAAAAGTATCACCTGATTTAATTTACAGAAGCATCATGTTCCTAGACGCTCATCTCGTCCACTCTTTATGGGCTTACCTCGTCGACTCATTATGAGCTCACCTCGTCGACTCCTTTATGAGTTCACCTCGTCGACCCGCTATGAGCTCACCTCGTCGACTCGCTGTGAGCTCACCTCGTCGACTCTTTACAATTATTTACAGAATCAAATCCAATAATCAATATTTAGAAAATCGTTTTTTTTTAATGTTGAGAAAATAGAAAGTACTGCATTACCTTTTGAAATTTATTCATATAGATAGTGTTTGAAAAGTATTCATTAAACTATGAGCTGATGAAATGTTTAGATGAAAACTTAATGGTATTGAATTGTTATTATGAATTAAATTATCGTTTTATGAGAGGAACGATTGCTCTCTTCATTCGAATTTAATTTTCATAAATGCTAATTGCGGAAATCAACAATGAAGATGAATGAAATA
>QEWY01002404.1:1158237-1211323 GCA_006503575.1 Baylisascaris schroederi | reverse complement strand
CCCCATCCCCCTCCCTTCTCTCTAAAAAAATGATAAAAATAGTCGAGTTCATGAAGTATGGAGACATGCAACGATGCAGACATGAATATATAAGAATAAAGTAGGTACAATTAGTTATAATTGCATCGCAACTAGATCATAGTGATTTAGACATCGCTCAAAACACAACAAGTTGTTGGTCATGACGATATGATATTCTAATTGGTAACAACAAATGAATTGAGCGTATCTTTTCGATTCGTTAACTTTGTTTCATTTTCAACGAATTGTTACCTCGAGCATATTGCAAATTTCTTAGAACAGGAAACATACTCAAATGGGATCCTCAAAAAACATTTGATAATCTTCAAACATAAATGTTGATCGAATTCGTCTCTACACTAACTATAAAAGTTCTAAATCGGCAATAAGAAACCGTTACATATAACTGGGCTGGAGTGGTCTATGAAATGCTCTTCTGAAAGACATGTTAGTAGAGGATCATCGTTGAGGTTTGTAAAGCACCGTTTTTACTATTTTCTTTTCTCTTCCTTTTTAGAATCTACAAATACTTCAGCACATATCCACCTGTTCATCGTTATGCATCAATCAGCAACGAATAATAAAGAGCTGCAACGTTTGGGTAATCAAAGCATCGTCTTTTGCAACGAAAATTCAATCATACGAATGATGCACGAATTGGCCTTTTATTTTGAGGGAATTGGCATCAGCAGCAAAGTCTACGGTGTGCACAACATGCCAAGGTGAACAAATGTGTAACACGGATGCATTGTGTGCTCGTCTTTGAGAGTCGGAACTTAGAGCACGTCTCCGACAACGTTCATTATTCGAGTCGAACAAATCACGACGCTAGGAATGTGCTCTGATTGATAGATGTGTTGTTGCATTATTTCCGTTTTCTGCGCTCAATTCATATATTCGCATCCATATATGCAACTCAACAACTACAACTATTCGTTGTATTATCTCTTCAACATTCCTGTTTGTCGAATAGAGGTCCGGTAGATGCCTTCTAAGTCACTAACTACATGGTTCGGCTAATTGACGAACTGGTCGAAGTCTTCTTCCTTCGTCGATGGAGCATAAATTTCGGTGATAACTGATGAGGATGACCTCAGAAATGACGGGCTTTGATGATTAGACAGTCGGGGTCAAACAGCTTCTGGGATTTGCATCTTCCAGTTGTTCACGATCATCTAAAATTTGTACCCTTTTCAGTAGTTGTGGGCGAATGCGCTTTCACTTTCATAGGTGAATGCCTAACCCTAAATGTTCGAATCGCCGCATCAGGTTTGTTAATAGGGGTCTGCAGTAGCAAAAACGCTTTCCGAAATCACAAAACTTCATCCAGTGCGCGGGACCAGATATTCACCCATTTGAAAGTTGTGGAAACATGGAAGAACTCCGCTAATGAGGGCATTTTGAGCGTTTAAATAATTCTATGAAGAAAAAGTTCGATATTTTTGAGATGAAATGATAGTGGGATAGGTGCTTTTGATGACTTCAAGCACAAAAAAAAAACACTAGGCTATTTGTAAACTTTGGCTATACTCTATGCATTTTTAGCCAGATGATTTTTGCAACAACATTCTGAGAAGTGTTCATGCTTTTATAATGCTTATTCAACTCTTCAATAATATTTCTGTAAAAGCTTTTTTTTTGCGTAGTTATTTTCTCGTTACGATTTCATCAATCATCGAATCTCATCACATAATGAATCGTTACTTGTGTTGATGAAGATGTTTTAAATTTGATTATACATTCATTGCAGGTATATACTTATGTGGTTTGATGCCTCTAGCATATGGTTTTGAAAATGCTCTTTCAATTGTATGGGCCGGTTTTTTCCCTTTTTTTCAACGGAACATAATTGTTATCACCGTTTATAGGGCACAATCGAGGATGGTATCGAATTCTGATAATTCTTCTAGTCAACGATAGTATGCTGGAAATTTTCACCTCTAAGAGGTCGTTGTTGAAGCGGGTCCTTCCATAAGTGGCATCGGTGATTGTCAACAAGTTGAAAGCATGAGCACCGGTGTGCTGCCTTTCGTTAAGGGAATCGATCTCTCACGCAATGATTTCTCGGTATGTTAAACAATAGTTACGTTTTATATACTAATCGTTGAGTATTAGTGACGTTAACGAATGACAATATTCCTCGAGAAATGAATTACCTTCTGGGTTCATCAATGTGTAAGGAATTTTGCAGCTAGAACTTATGACAACTCATGAACTTACTAATTTACAACAACTTATGCTATTTGTTTGCGAGGGAATTCTACGGGAAATGTGGAAAACCTTGCATGCCTCCAAGTTCTTTTCATTGGGGACAATCTTCTAACAAGTATAGGTGGACCACTTAATAATTTTCAGTTGAGAAGATAAACGTAGGGTCGTAAAGTTTCAGACTACGTATGCATTATTTTTGTTTGCTACAGGGCGATCGCTTCCCCAATGAGGTGGCCCAGATGACTCAAATGACGTGGCTTAAGCTCAATCGTGCTTCGTTGGATAGAGTAAGTGTTTTTTTTTTGATGAAGAAAGTTCGGTTTCCTGTATGTTATTGCTAACAAATTACTAGTTTTTTTTTCTAATTTTTCCTAAATTTGTTGAAAATGGAGACATATTGCAAGAAATTTCATTTGTTGATGGCTAGCATTTTGGATCAGCAATACTGGTAAGCCCTCCTAACTGCTCCTTTGTATATCATATATGGTGAGCCATGCAATGGCAGTTGCACTATATTTTAAGAGAGAGCATTAGAGATCGCATTGATCTACTGAAACCAAGTTCAGCAGTTACTTCGCCTGTCATATTATATTATGTATGCAGGAGTTCTCTACATAATAGTTGCCAACTAAAGAGGGAAAATAAAATCAAATATTTTCTTATATCTGTAAAAATGAGGAAGCAGTACCCGAGTATGAGTGATTCATTCTAGAGGTCTGCAGTTGTATGGCAGTATGGTTCGTTGTGCGTCTAGCATCGATGTCTTTAAGTTCTTCAAATATTCGCTAATTGATGATATTTTCTTCATCTCATTTGAATGCTCTATTTCCTAATTTTTATGGCAAATATGGGTAAAGTACATGTGCTTGTTGGCGCATCTGTCATGTTCTGTGGTAGATTGATCGGTATTTAATCACTGAGTCCCGTATAGGAGCCGAAGCTGCTGACTTTTTTTATAATGAATGGGAAGTTGAATATTTGATTAATAAAGATACTAAACATGAAAATTGAGTTTTTTACGCTAAGAGTTTGCCATGAGGAGTTGTTGAGTGCATTGAAGACGAAGATCCACTCTGCTTTTACGTATGCTATTTCTTGAGCTGTTAACTTCATTTTTACGTTTTTAAGTATCAACTTTAGATACTAAGCTATAGACAGTGTTCAATGAACTAGGAGTTAAGAAAATCGTTGCTCTGGAGAAGAGTCAGATATTCACGTTCAATAAGCGTCATAACCTAGCTTGCTTCTTCTAGTTGACTTCTGAAACCCACAGCTATTGCCTCGATTCCTTAATGATGCAGTGCAATGAGCAAAAGATTTCTAGAATCGAACATACGGTCATTGTATAAGTTAGGGCTGAGGCAACAATTTTTCCATGTGTGAGGATCGGCGAACTAGAAGCGCTAAAAGTGGTATATAGGTCGTTGATGCTTATTTCAGAGTTCACTCCATGAGGTGTTCCTATTTTTTAATGGTAGGCAGTGATGACAGCCAAGCTTTCTATATAAGAAGGAAATGCGGGTTTAAACACCTGTACATCGATGAAAAAAATTCATTCAATTAACTGTATTTTTGTTTTGCTGCAAACTTATTCAAACATGTCACCGATCAAAAATTTCGAGGAAATCTTTTTGATATGTGTTACTCGAAAGATGTTCAATAGTTAATCGTTAATTTCAGGAGGAGTTCCTCTCTCCTCCTCCCCTTTTTGATCAGCACGTTCATAGCACTACGTCGAAGTAGATATTTGGCAACAGGTGATGACTTGCTATGAACGTGGAATAGAAAGAGGCAGTGCGGCGAAAACTGAGCCGTAATTCACTGTCGAATGAAAATGGGTAGAAGCGCTGCAGTGGGCAGATGAATTATGGTTGTGTGAAAATGGCTACGTCAAGGTGTTCTTTGAGAATTAATGAACATTTATTGAAGTTCAACTGTTTCAGGTGCCAGATGAGCTTTCGAGGCTCAGCAATCTGGAGCACCTGCAGATGTCGAGGAACACACTCACCAGTGTGCACGGGGAACTCTCCGACCTTCCGAGATTGCGGTCGGTCATCGTACGGCACAATCAGGTGGGTCCAATCTCTTTAACTTTTTGTGCTTATCTGCTCATTTCTTCCCCATTGGTTTTTTGATTATGCTGTAAAAAAAGTTCAAGAATTAGGTCATGAATGACGGGCTGTGTGAATCTACCAGTTTCCTTTTAATATGTTCAGAATTTTTTCGAACATCCCCGTTTCTTTGCATTTTTGAAACCTGGCCAACAATCTCTCTCNATGACGTGTTTATACCCATAATGTATGATATATTTACGTTTATTTGTTTACTTAATGCGTGTTGAAGCGTCTAGACGCATTTGTATAATTATACATGCAGCCCAGGTACATGTGATTCTACCTGGGCGGCAAATAGACAGCTGTCGAAGACTGCTTCCATCTGTTTCCATCGATATCGGTCGTACTTCGTCGAATCCAGCCGTTATTTCCGGACCCTCTGTTTACAGAAGTGCCATTTGCGAATAGTAATCTCTGATGCACCTCAGCAAGTTCAAAGTTTTTGACTCTCCAAAACATCATGTCTAGCTAATCCACGTCGAAACGTCTCGGTTTTGTTCGCTTCTAAGAAGTCATCAATCGTCCTTCTTTGAGTTCTTCCATTATCGCTAAAAGCCTATATAAACTCTTAACATATCAAAAAATTCCGTCAAGAGTGGCTTCTTAAAAATGTGTGTATTTGAATAAGTAGTTGTTGTTCGGGTGTATATGTT
This sequence comes from Baylisascaris schroederi, assembly GCA_006503575.1. Classification (NCBI taxonomy): domain Eukaryota; kingdom Metazoa; phylum Nematoda; class Chromadorea; order Rhabditida; family Ascarididae; genus Baylisascaris; species Baylisascaris schroederi. The sequence goes on along the minus strand of QEWY01002404.1, from coordinate 1,206,324 downwards.
CAGTAGAAGTCGCGATACGGCAGCATAAGTACTGTAACATACATTTTCACATACTCTTCTTGCGGCGCTTGGTTTCCATGAAAAGACTTGATTGTTTTTAACGGTATTCTGTCAGTTGGCAGTTATTTCCCTTTCATTGCATACGTGGCAACTGTGTATAGAAGAGCTTTCGCGTGGAAGGGGTTATGTAATCAGGTAAATGAATTCTTTTATTTAGTGGCAGACAAGGGGGGCGGGGGGGATGTGGCGTCGTTGACGGAGGAGAATGCTGGGTTGGGATAGATTTTTTAAACTGCGACCTGTTTTATAATGAACTGTAGGTATCGCAGTGACGAGATCCACGCAGATGAAAGCTCAAAAAAGAGATGTCTAGGCTATGATGGTGGTCTCAGTTTGCCTTGTGATGGAGAAATCCCCTCCACAGAGCCGCCCTGTGTTGACCTTTAACCTTTTTTCGTTTTTCAGATGCAATTCCTGCTTTAAAAGTCTCTTAAGAACCATCATTCGCTAAGAAGCTAGGTTGCTTGATTTTCAACATATCTGATTGATTTGAAATATGCGCATAGCAACACTACGAAAATGTTTCGATTTGTAATTTTTCTGTATTAGCAAATAAATAAAAGGGAGTGATTCGTTTATTTAAGATCAAAACATCGGGCATTCCGACGGACATATTCCGGATGAAGGATTTGACGATTATCGACTTCAGCCATAATTCTTTAAGGGAAGTGCCACCGAATTTGGAGTACGCGAAATGTGCCATAGTGCTTAATCTCAGTTATAATCACATCGAGAATATTCCAAATGCGGTGAGTAGAAATTGTTTTTATAAACATCTAAAGCGATGTTGAGATTTCAGATGAAAGGAACAGATTCTCGTTCGAATCTGCCGATCACATAGGAATGCCTCTTTCTCAAATTATCCCTCTCGATCAGCGTCTTGAAAAAAAAATTGTTTTATTCAAAAATGATAATAACTTTTGATCGTTAATTGTGAGATGCAATAAATAACTTTCATTGTTTACATGATTCCTTATCTTGCTTAGAAGCTCCACATAAGTTCCACTAATAGGTGATTATGCGAAGGTAAAGTTGAACATTTTCATCTCCTTCCTCTTCTTGTATAATTGCAGACGAATATTTATGCGGACATTGGAGTCGTTCAACTTTTGCTGTGCGCTATTTTTTAAGAAGAAGAGCCACCTCACATACAGAAACTGAGAGCAAATACTACCTCGGAAGATTTTGATCAGTTTTCTTTCATCAGGTCATCCAAAAAGTGCCAACAGATTTTCTTAATCCTGCAAGCGAGAGTGCAATGCTGTGAAAACAGTTCATAAATGTCAAGTAGGAAAACGTCAGTCTGAATGAACATTCACAAATGGATGAGCTTCACTGCATGTAAATAGCGCCTTAAAGAATTGGCATTGGTTAATTGTTGTGCAACGTGCAAAGATTTGTTACAAAAGCTTTCGTTCACTCATACTGCAATGCATCATTGAAAAGTAGAGAAAGGGAAATCACCTGGACTTTCTCATTGTTCGACGGGAATAAATCTTCGCATTGTGGCTGCCGATTTTGTACTGCATATCTGTTTGCTTCGGTGTTTCGTGGCCGCTTTGTTATTTGTTTCTGTTCTTGTTCCTATGCATTTTATATGTTTTCCTACTTCAGAGCGCTGAAATGAATAAAAGAAAATCATTAGGTAGCGATCGGATTTCAAAAGCGAACGCTGCATACTTTTTGCTTTTCATCGTAGTTGTGATCCGATAAGAGTCGACTGCAAACAAGCAGTCTTGAAAGGAAGAACCTTGAAAGTGCCGTTGAATAGTTTCTGAGTTCCGGTAATCCAGGCGGCAATTACCATAATGCTTATTTTGAGTAGAAGCAGTGTGGGAGATTTTTTTTGACTAAACGGTGCCTTGTGCTTTTTCATTTTTATATTTTTCCGCCTAATTTTGCCATGAAATTATGCGTAAATTTTTACTGGCCATCAGCAGAAGGAGAAAATGATTGCTGTTTGAAAAATAGCAATCTTATGACCGTGCAAAAAATTTTAGGTGGTCATTTTATGAGTGAATTTGCGCGGTAAAGAAATAAACAAGAGATATTCGGGGCATAATGTCTTTTTGGGACTTGTGAAGATGTTCTATATCTCAATTTTCCTTAGATTCAATACCAATCGAGTAAATTTTCCATCCCATTTGGGAAGACCTTATGACCGTCACAAACTTTTAGTATTTTTTGTGGGAAAATGGGATTAGGAGACGTCACTTCAACTGTAATAATGTGATTTCCTCAAGAGCAAAACTGAAAAGAATAGTGGTCGTTTGGCCGATGTGAGACTGTTCTGTATTACATATTCATAAATGGAAAGTGGCGTAATTGCAAGACTGTTCCTCTTTTGGTTGTAGCTTTGATGAAGTTGATTGCAGATGTTCTCCAACCTAATCGACCTGCTTTATCTGGACCTTAGCGACAACAGACTGGAAATGCTACCACCGCAGATTCGGAGGCTAACCACACTGCAAGTGATTCGGCTCTCCAATAATCCGCTTCATCATTTTCAACTCAAGCAACTTCCGAGGTGATTCATTTATGCACGCTCAAGCTTAATTGACCATTTTGCATGGGCAAGTAGACCATCGAATGAATGTGGTGATTAGAGGGGAGGAGGGGGAGTATGCTTGCTCGCTTCTTGTGCACTTATTGAAGCAATTTGGTATAGTACCATTGATACGGCAATGAAAATACTGCTAAAGTTTTTAGCAGAGTTCAAGTGCATGAAAAAAGGAGGTTTTATAACTAATTTAAGGTTTCTGATATGCCATAGTTTTCATCGTTTCACTTACACGCATAGTAAACACTTGTAGAATTTGCTCTGCAATAGAGCAATAGAATAACACATCCTTCCATCCTGAAGAATTTTCGATCTAAAAAATTTAGATTTCATCGATAAAGATAGCATTTCACCAATCATTCTTGGTCGTTTGCGCCACTTTCCTGATCGGAAAAAAGTTTCTGAAGGGTTTCGACTGAAAAAAGCCTAAACAGGAGGCGAGGGCTCGTCGCTTAAAATTGAGCACTAGCCAGGATAGTATTATCTCTTTATATAATATCTCTTCATACGTTCGAGCTTTTGGAAGTTGCTCTGTGGGTATTAACGTAGAGCCGTGTTTTATTTTGTTTCTCTTCTTTAACCTTCCTTTGCCTAACCACGCTCACAGCAGTCAACGTACCTTGCATGGTGTAGTCGGCATTATTTGAATGATCCCTTCATGCATCCACAATCATTAGCCGGGCATTTGCTTTCTCAAAAGCTGTATGGGCATACGCGCCGAATGACAATAACTCATTGCATCCGCGGGTGACCAACGATAAACATAGGTGTCCACTAGTGACCAGCGATAATCATAGGCGCTGGTGAAGTCCATCAATGTTCACATCAAAAAGTGCTGAGTGATGAGTATGCTACTTTCAGGGAGCAAATTTTCGGTCATTGTCTCTGGTCATTTTTTATGCAGTTAAAGTAGACTCTAGGATTGTAATTTCTGTTTTCTCTATGTGCTTGGATAGTAATAGATTTATTGTAAGGAAATATGTTTCACCAATCGATCAGCGTTGTGTATGTGACACTGTTGTGTTTCAGTATGAAAGCATTACGAGTTCTGCATATGCGAAATACAAATCGAACACTCGACAATATCCCACCCACATTGGACGACCTTGACAATTTACAGGCAGGTGATAATGTCGATTTCACTAGACTTCCCTTGCTACCACCTTCTGTATACTCTTCGATTATGACACATCGCCCGAGAATTCGCCTCTTTATCATTATCGAACTTCAGTGCCAATTGAATTACGTTTATCCAAAGTATTAGCAACTTAAAGAGGAGGGAGAGAAAAAAATTACTGATAATAATAATGAAGCAAAAAAGTATGAAGTAAAAAAATTAATGTCGCATTTTGGGAATTCTGAGAAGATTACGTTCAGCACCAACTTTAAAAGTGCACTGTGGTGCATTTTACAGTATTGCAATCTTTTACAACTTTTCTTGATATGCAAATTATGTTTACCAATAAGACAGCAATTTCAGGACGTCGATTTCTCGCATAACGATCTGCCCGTGGTTCCGGACTGTTTGTATAAGTTGAGGAACCTTAGGAAGCTCGACATAAGCCACAATCAGGTTGACAAATTTATATTTATTTCATTTCACTATTTTGCTTTGCTAACTAAGAAGTGATACAGCTGGGAGACTTTGCGCCCTGTAAGTAATAAGTAAGTTACAGAAGAAGACTGCTGATAGATTGTGTAGATTGTCTACAACGATATACTCGAGTGACCGCAAGCAAATGGGCACGAATTTTCATATTCCATGGCAAGCTTCAACAAACGTATGCAATACATCGTTCTGTTTGGGCGATTAATATTAGTGAGCCACCAGATTTGTGGAATGCTAACGAAACAAGAACCAATTCGACCGTCGGTTCGAGTGTGGGCAAACACGCACATACACAAACTGTAGAACATATATGTTGAATAGTATACCGAGGACTTCATCATCACCTTCCCTTGACTAGTTGAACCAGCACTGTGATATCCTGATCAGCAAGTGATAAGAATGTATAACGATATTAATATCGTTATCTGTGAAGATTTTATTTTCCTACTCAACTGAATGTAAAGTTCGACTCGACGATCAAATAATATGTGCAAGTCTTTGAACGCACTCATACTATGGCAAAAATTTGCATGTAGCAGTTGGTACCGAGTTAAAGCTATCGGATCAGCAGCACATACTCGCATGATGCGTACTCATATCTATGAACTCGCTGTATTGCGCTATTCAGCTAGATATTTGCAAGGTTGCACAAAGATGTTCTTGCAGATCTTACAGGCCTTCTTATGTATGGGATTTGTATGTTATAGATTTCACGGAGTTAATTAGTGTGATAGGTGATAATGCGGAAGCGCACTGCTTGTTGCTTTTACAATCTCTTGCGTGTTTGCGAGGATGACGCTTGTAATGCGCAGTCATCCACCATTTGTTATTGATGCCACTTACAGCCTTCAGATGCTCCATTAACAATTTTCTGTACACATCGAAGATGAAAATAAGTGAAGAAGGGTTGATGCTAAAGGGGTTACTATGGTACTTCCACTTTCATTCCACGCAGCTGCAATTGCGCTTTCATAAGTAATCAGCAAAATTTAAACTATATGGAGATGTGCTTTTTTTCAATTGATTCAGCTGTCTTACAACAATACAATCAATTCATATTTTTCGTCGTTATATCAGCCGAATCTCAAAACTCCGGGTTCATTGCCTTTCGCGTTGAAAAAACCAATGCCCAAACATACCTGCACTGTATTGCGCTTTCTAAATTTAGATTTACGGAAGTATACTAAAAGAAACGGAGTCGTGGAAAAATGCTTTAAGCTTTCATGTTTTTAAAAGCTTCTCAGTTCCAGTCTCCCTCTGCACCTGTTATTTTTTGCTCGATAATTGCTAGTAAATTATGTGTAAAGTATGCCAGAAACTGCTTTGAAACTGTTTGAGGTTTTTAAATATTATTTGGATATTATCTCCCCAATATAATTGAGAGGCATAGAGTTCCTCTTTGAGCACAAATTAAAAGCTCCTTCCAGTCCGTAATTTTGCGACTGTTCTTTGAGCTTATTCTTTAACAGTATAATTACTATAACGACCGATACATTTGCACGCCCCATGAGATTAATGAAATTTGTTATGCAAGGTAGTAGCAAGCTGTTGCATATTTCCCTTGATCGATGCGATGAATAAAACAACATTTGAAAAGGTTATTCACGGTGACACGAATGAATAAGGTTGTTTCCTTTTGAATGTTTATGAAATGGGATTGGGGAGGTGAGGGGATATTGCAGCATTTCGTTCGTATTTATTTCTATGCTTGAAAATTTGGGGTAATATAAATATGGTATAGAAGCAGATATAGTGCACTTAAAGAACGAATATAAATGTAGTCAATAAGCAACGCACAGATACGATATTGTTTTGCATAATACATTTTGCAGAGTAAGCTTGCGGATACGCATTAAAATATCCCAGTTATACTGCATCCATAGAACAGCCAAAATGTGACATTCTTTTAATGATTATGTCACGGTTCACTCTTATCAGTCGATATCACTCCCCACAGCTTGTTTGCTTTGTGGTGGAGTTTATTTTTCCTCTTGATAGTGGTGATGAGTTTTTGAAAATTTTTGAAATAGAATGAGAACATCTGGAAATTCCTTAGTTGAGCAATATGCACTAAGTATTTAGCTTTAACAAAAGTAATATTTGATAGTGCATAATAGCGTATTATCTATGAAAATCATTTAGATGCTTTCTTCAGATAAAACGAATCGATTTGGATGAGAATATATGGGAGAAATTGGAAACTTTGAATGTATCATCGAATTTGTTGGCGGCATTTCCCGAACAATTAGTGCGCATCGTGAAGTTGCAAAAGCTTTATGCTAGTGATAACCAGCTGACGTTTGAAGGTGGGTTTTTTTGTTTTTCTAATAAATCTTTAGCTACGGCTTCAGTTTGTATAGCGTAGCCTTTGCGAGTGTATGTGTATGCATCTGCTCGTATGGTGCTTGTGGTCTGTAGATGCAAAAGATTTATGTGTATGATGAAGTAGTATCTAAATGTAATACGTTGGAATGGGCCTTTGGGATGTGTTGGCTCCTTCAAGGAAAGTCATTGCATGATAGCGTAGGTGGGCTGCCATTTGAGGACAATTTCAAGGTATTATGAGATGAGGACACCGGAGGAGGAGGCATGAGAGGGAAAGAGAGGGAGATGCCGAAGAAAACTTAAACGAGCAATATCACAATCAATGTGTGCAATGATCGAAAAAGTGAGATGGGGCATGGTAGTGTTTGGCCTAGAGGAACACATCAAACGTCAATGTGGGTGGGAGAGGGTACAATTGAGGAATTAGAAAGTGATCGGTTTGACGAGGACCTCAATGGAAAACCATGCTGGAGATTCGGCGCTTACGCGACTGTTTGGTCACTCAAACTGGAGCAGAAATGGTGAAAGGATGGAACAATTCACCTTGAAGTCGAACACCACATTTTGTTACAGCGTGTCGCTGTTTTTCACGCTTTTCCTGCCTTATCTATGCAGCGAAATTGCTGATCTGGCGCGGTTGTTTTTCTTTTCGAAAAAATAATGAATACAAATTATCGTAGCCAGTGGAATTTATGGTCCACCGTTTGGAAGTTGTGTAATGGTTTAGGAAGTTGGCATCTTTTACAGTTATCCTTGTTTATTAAAGGCATTCCGAGTGGAATCGGCAAGCTTGTGCAGCTGCAAGTGCTGCATCTTTCTTACAACAATTTGGAGCTAATCCCCGAAGGGGTAAGTCGGTGTGTTCGCCTTCAGCGACTGAAGCTCGACAACAACAGGTTGATAACGTTGCCCGATTCGATACACCTTCTGCCCGACCTTAAGCAGCTCGACCTTCATAAGTTAGTCGATTTAGTTCTGCACAATTGTTTTATTTTGCAAAGCTTCGTTGGTTGCTTTTCGTGTTCATTGCCTAGGGCGTTTTTAAGAGATCCCCGTTCCTGCTTAGCTTATAAATGGGCTCTGCTCAGGCCTGATCCCGCTGTTTTCCTTGCTGCTATCCCACAACGTTGAAAGACCGAATGAACAAGTTAGCATGCGGAATTGCAGAATACAAGCCAACAGAATGCATTGTCGCCTTATCGACTATGCTGTCGAGGTTGACTGCCGGCCGTAAAGCACCAATTATCAATGACATATAAAGCGCACATGGATGTTTAAAAGGTGAATAGCCTCAGGTGTTATGAGCATTTCTCTTGATATACGAACTGATAATTACGGACGTGACACGCAGTCTAATTTCATAGAATGTGGGAAGTTAGCAAGGAAATTTTTGAGGTTCTAAGCCTACCTGACGGCATTTGATGTATTCCTTTTTCAATCTGCAGCTGTTCACTTTATTTCTTTTCGAATTGCAGTTCAATATACAACTCATAAAACAGTTCTTTGTACCAGAAGGTAAGAATATATAGCTCCCGTTTCATAGAAAGAAAGGAAGTAAGAGATTACGGAGTGGCATCGTCACTAGCAAGACGGCAAATACGAACTTCTTAGTGTCAGTGAGGTTGCGGTGTTGGTGGTCGACAATATGCTCATCACTTGTCTTACCCTTCCTGCCTCCTTTCTATCGTTTGCCATTTTAAGGCTGCTAATTATTTGTCTCATGCAGTTAACAAAATGAGGTGGGCTTTTACGCGTAAGCAAAAGTGGCAAAGTTGAGCAATGTTTCAGCTATTTGTGATCAGATGGCGTCATCAGGTGTCAAACAGTTACCCAAGCACGAAAAGGTATGCGGGGTGGTCATGGGAATGGGAGAGGGCGGAAAGGATGAGACGGGACGGGGTGGGTACAAAGAATGTAGATAGGGTTGATCCAAAAGAAAGCGAGAACAATTCATAGGTAGCAGAAATTTGCAAACTGAGGGAATAAAAATAGCACAATGATGATTGACTAATGCATCCTCTTGCATTTATCTCGTGCTTTCACCTTATACTTTACTTCGACTTTTTGCGCTTTGGCCTACTGTTAATCAATTGATAATGCAATGTGCAAACGAATATTGTGGCTGCACCTTTCTTTGCCATAAATCATCGTATGTAAAAGTCTCTTCTGTTGTATTAGTTGCACGATATTAAGAACAAATACAAGATTTGCATCGGCAACGTATTTGTTGATTTCTTGACGGAGTGTTATTCAGATGAAACTTGCTGGTCAGAGTCCTTCATCATCGGTGAGTTCGGTGCCGAGCAGCGCACATAAGGATCCTGTAGCAAGGAAGAAGGAGTTTTTGAAGAGGAGACGAATGCAGGCCGATAACCAAGATGCGAGTAAAGTCATTGAGGCAAGTTATTCTCGCATGCCTATTGTCCTCATTGAATTGCAGTTTTGTCTGTTCTGTGAATTTTACTTGTAACATTCAACACAGAGATTGTCTCGCGCATAATCGGTTAGGAATGCGTTGTGTGATCACTAGAATCGACCTTCTGCTCCCGACTATGTTTATGTGAATGAAGGAAATCAATAAGTTAGAAATTTCTTACTCGAAACTCCCTTATGGCCATGAGTTTTTTAAATGAAGTAGAACAGTAAATGGAAGAGTTCACAACACAGGTCATTCTCATCGGCGACTATAGTTTTTATTTTGAATATAATGTATGACTGATATCTGCTCGCTTTTTTGCGCATATTTCGGTAGGAAAACTAGGTTCAAAAAACGGCATAACCGGTACATTCAGAGTGCGGCATTTTTATTTCTTCTTTATAAAAGGTGCGGGACCTGTTTTGCAGGTTGTCATGTTCTGCTTTTGTTGAAGGAAGAGAGCCGGACTCCTCACTTTGTGCTGTGCTAAAAAGTGGCGGAGTCTGAAGTTATATCTTATTTTACATGGGCTACATTCTATAATTAAGTTATTTTTTTCGTTAGCTTTTATGTGATAAGAAAGTGTATATGGTCGAAGCTTTTGTGCTTATTACAAAGTGAATTGAGAAGGTGGTATTTGAAATGTGCCGATATAAAGAGAATTTGTTTGCTGTTATCTTTAGGGTATGTCGAATGTGGCGGGTGCTGCGAGGGAACGACTCGAGAATGAGACAGCGGTTGAGAATATTAAAATACCTTCATGGAAGGTTGGTTGATTTTCTCAAACGCTCAGTTAGTATGGTGTTGTTAAATAAATCGGGTGTTGTCATCTAGCGGTTATTAAAAGCCTTTTGTGGTCTCACGTGTATTTAAAATATGCTGCTACAGTGCTGTTTCCACTACCTTCATTTGTCTGTTTATTGTACCATTGGAGGTGATCGACATGCGTCTGTAGGTTAATGAAGCTATGCCAAAGGATGATATCATCTCACCGGGCATCCATCCAGTATAAGATGGGAAAGGAGCTAGAACTTAGTCTGTGAACCTCTGCTAAGGTCATTCTTTCCTATTTTGTCGTTTCGATATCGATTTTCATTTACGATGTCACATAATCAAAGACACCAACGGCATATAATCGCCGTTTTTGCGTGCTACATTAGATTGTCAAAATCCACTAGATGAAAATGAGTAGTTTGCTTTTATGGAGTGACTGTCTTCAAAGATCTATAGGGAGCTTCTAATCTCCAGCAGAAATCTCCAGCAGAAATGTAAGCTGCAAATTTGGTCCTTTGTCTTTAGGGGTAGTGCCTCAAGTTCATAATTTTTTTTGGGTTATGTGACATCCGTTTTCCTAAAGGAGATCGCCGTAGCTTCCTTAAAAGTGCCTGAGAAAGACGCTGCATGCCCTAGCAGACATCCATGGTGTCTTCTCCACTAAATTACAGCCGCAGTTTACCTCGCAGTTTCCCATGGAAAGGTTGGGATTAACTATGTTCCCCTTTGAAGGGAAAACTTTTCTTCCTGGGAGGTTCTGGAACTTAGTATTTTTATCCTTTAAAGGGCGTAATTGCGTCATCAATGATGAAAGGCTTTCGCAGTTGAATGGTCGATGCTGTAAAGTAATGTTTATAACAATAAAAACATTCAGTTTCCAAATCTGAGCAGTTTTTCGTACAGTAATCGGATTTTTAAAATTTGCAATCATCGACCGCTTCAACTGTAGGCAGCAATAGAATTTTTGTTGAGTTAGAAGCATCTGGTAATTGGAGGCTTCTTTGCAAAGCTGATATGATTGTATTGAGGAAAGGCACTTCCATCCCAGGTTTTACAGCTTTGTAAGCTTCATTAGGCTAAGCTTACACCAAACGTATAGAGTGCCTGTTTAAGCAAATGACTTCAGATTCAGCGTTGGCTATTTAACTATGTTCTGGTGCATTTTTGAAACTCTTTGAAACCGGAGACATCCACTGTTACTTTTGTTGCATGAATACCTTGAATTCGCGCTGAGTACAGGCATTTCTAAATGTGTTCAGGATTTCAATGTTACTAATTAAAGGTTTACTGAAACTTGCTGTTTATTCTGCATATTCAGCGAACAGCATACTCTCGTTCTCTAAAATAGCCAACTAAAGGTTGATGCTTGTCGAGTTTTTGCAACATTTCAGCTAATTGTTGGTTAGTTTATAAATGTGTTTGTTTATTTCATTGGTGTTTTATTGCCCAATATAACTACTTTGAGGACAAAATGGAGCAGCACAAACCGCGTATCGACTATAGTGACGTATTTGATGAGGACGTTGGCCAAGAAGATGGCATGTGGGTTTGGCAGATTGAAAACTTTTATCCGACAATGCTCGATCCGTCTTTTCATGGGCATTTTTATGAGGCCGATGCCTATCTCATCCTCCGCACTATCAAGGTTTCGTTTTTAGTGCATTTGAGAATGGAGAGATTTTTTACATTGTTCTAAAGGAATGAACGCAAAACACAGATTCTTTTCATTTAATTTTTTTAGAAAATATTTTCTAATGGTTTATGGCAGAAATGTGTAGTTGTTTTTTTTTCCTCGGAAGAGCACACAGATCTATTTTCTACTTTTTATAGTAATTACAATAGTTGCAGTGTGAACAATTTGCAACTGGATGGGGATTACTTTTTAATAATTATATGCGTTATGCACATAGCTTCTCATAAAGGTTAAAGAGCGTTTTTTATTTTCTACAATTTTTATTGACTTCTTCGAGAACAGAGTGTAAACTATTGTGCGAAACAATAACCAAACTCAGTGCAGAATCTCTTGAAAAGTTTCATTAGCTATTGGCCTGTAGGAGAAGTATTTTGGGTAGCTAATCAACAAAATTTGGATCCATCTCATCGAAACTTCATCGGAAGGTATTATTGTGGGGCCAAATTCGAAGATGGAATTCTCTACTCGTAGATGAAGAAGGTCATTAATATGAACCTGCGAATATGGCTTCATAGTGCAATAATGGGGTCCTAATGTGGGCGAAGTTTAGTCAATTTGCCAAAATGAATTGCTCTTGGGTGGAGCTGCAAAAAATTTTCTTTGTCGTATTCAACGACGCACTCACTAGCACCAAAAATTCAAATATTTGATGCGCATATTTGCGCAAAAATTGCAATAAAATACATACTCGTTCTTAAGATGGCCTATAAACCTGTTCAGTTCATAACGGGGATCCGTCGAATGAGCAAAATTTGAAATATTTCACTACTTTAAGAAATTGTCATACATACAGGCTGAAAGAATTCATGATTTACTGTGACTGATCTATCCAAAGAAGTGATTCACTAATGATAGTGTTTTTGTATCGCAGATAAATTATTAGCAAGCGCATGTATTAATCATCGTTACCTAGTTGTTGTATATTAGAAGCAGTGACTAGTGTTAGAGGTAGAAAATCAATTCCTTAGACATTTCTGAGAGGTTTTTATGCGCTCGAGAAATTTTCATGTTTCATCGTCGAACGATTGAAACGGCTAAATCTTTCTAAAATCTTTGAATATCTCTTCAAAATATAATTTCTCATACAGCATATTTTATAGTTCACAATTAATTCGTCGAGCAGCTTTAAAGGAGGGTCGCATCTTTCTGCACACTAAAAAGGAGGCGCAGCGTCGTTTCAGCTGTTACAAGAGTGAAAAGACGAAAAACGCGAAACCCTTGTAGTAATTAGTAGGAAAGCTCAGCGCTTTCGCCTCTATCATAATGAGGGTGCGGGATCTTTGTACATGGGAGGATGATCATAACAGGACCGCTTTATGATCACGTTCGATTTCAGGAGGATTCTGGTAGTTTGCGGCACTCGATATATTATTGGATAGGTGAACATGCAAGTCTCGACAAGGGGATGTGTGCGGCTGTACATGCAGTGAATCTCCGCAATCATTTGGGCGCCACATGCAGGTATCGCCATCATTTAAAATTTTTATCTCTTTTAAGCTATCGTAGTATTCGGGTTTAAGCTGTGAATGATAAAACACAGGGAGCCTGAATCGTTCGGCGGCAGTGAAGGCAGTGTTATGATGACTGCGCACGATATTCCTTTGAATGGTTTCGAAAGAAGCGGTACCTAGGAATTACCTGTTACCTGCGTTTTTGAGAAGAGGGGGGTGGGGTGGGGAGGGGCTTCAGAAATCGGTACAGAGAGAGGTGATGCTTTGTGGACGTAGGTCATTGCGATTCCGGTGCGGTGATGAGGATGTCCTTTGGAAACAGGGGAGTTTTCTCGGTGCATATTCTTTTCCAAGTTTTTTTTGCAATGCAATGTCAATCGTTTTTTAGTTTCATTCTATAGCGTATTTTATGCATGATTCATTTCGACATCGATAAGATGTTAGTTTTCCCTTGTTTAAGTGCCTGATGGATAGGTTGTTGAATGTTTGCTCATAGATGCTGAGATGTGTTGAAAGGTCGATTTCGATCGGAGGCAGATCGCAAGCCTTAACGTGAAAGAAGTGAGCTTCTTTTTATTCGGGTTTTTCTGCAGGTCATTGCTGGTCTGTGCATTTGTATAAGTTCACCTGGCTTTAGTGACTTTCTTCTGAACTTCGTGGTTGTGTACGTGAAACAAACTTGAGAACGGACATTCATCGAGGCTGTACCGACGGTCAAGCGAATAAGCGTGAGAGTATTTAATAATGACGGAAGTGCTAATAACTGTCATTACCGTACCCTGCCAATGAACTTTCAACTGAAAAAGCAAGGAAACCGGGTTTTCAAATTTTTCATTTGTAGCCTGTAGCCGGAATTGGCGGAATGCCTCTGGTCGGCTAGCAAACTTTAATTAGCTTATAGTGAGTTGACTATGATTCTTTTCTACCTACTCTTTTGGTAGTTTTCGTCTTTCCGCAGTTTTTCGTTGCAATTATTTGGTCGCCTTGTTTAAGTGCTGTAGGTTAGATATAGAGCCGTTGTCTAGCCGGAGAACTATAGGTCCCCAAAAGCAGTAAACGAAACCGTTGCATGCAAACGTCTTCAAATCGTCAACCATGCTCGAATTCTGGCCCAAAGATTACAATTTGGACGGGATAGGAGATCGAATCCATTGATTCGACTCAACTTCACTGGTTATGCCAAACGGGTAATCTCATGGCTGCGATTTGCATATATCTGAGGAACCACATCTCAAATGATCTAAAATCGATGAGCACGTTTGGAGCGCAGGTGGTGGGATTTCGCGAAATTGTAGCTATATATCTGAAAGGCGTTTTTGATTTTGTGTGAGCAAAAAACAGAATATTTTTTGTAATTCCCGTTTTTCGATTCCTGCTGTTTTTTCCTTGATTTCTTTTAATTTTTCCATATGTTTTTTCACAGGGTTTTTAATGGCTTCTAAATGGTTTATTCAAGAATATGAGTACAGCTATTGAGGGAAGCTCAATAGTTGGTTGCATTACCAATCGCTTCGTGCGCTCTAATGGCTGTAGTAGTGAAATTAGTAAAAAAATTTCCGGCATAAGCCGCGACAGTTGGTTGTGAATGAAAATACTTCATTCATAGGCATCGCACGTTTTGCCTCTTACTTAAAAGCTGCTGTCCTTGCATCCAGTATTTCCGGTTTATTGCATTGCTAAGCGAACGCTGCTTCTTTTGATTGTATCCTTACGGTGGATGATTTATACCAGGGTGGTGGGTGGTTTGGAGTCACGATTTTTCGATAACGAGAGCTTCCCACTTTTATATGCAGACACATACGAGGAGAGGCGGTGGAAGCATGGGTGGGGAAGGAGGAGTCCTGAAATTTGCAATGTTATTTGATAACATAGACAAGTTTATTTTAAAAGCGATTGTCTTTAGAAACATGAAATGCTAAGTGAAGTTGATTTGTTGAGTTGAATCATAGTCAAAATAAGTCGTAAATTTTTTCCTCATTTTATTCTTAGGTAGCTGAAACGTCTTCCATATGAACAGAAATGAAATACTTCTTCCGTATGAAAAGAAATGAAATAATGTTAAATAAACATATTGGAACTGACTCATGTGCACTCATCTCTAGTGTTGTGATTATACCTAGTCCTGTGACCATATCGAAATGCTGAATAGAAAGTTTTGATCGCGGCCACTTTCTTTTTAAAAAATTGGAACGAATAGAAGCATTTTCGCTAGGGGTGTTTCCAAAGGAAACAAAAGTGAGGAAAAAGGGTGTCCCTTATGGAAAAAGGACTAAAATTGATTGCTATGCAAATTTTATCTTGAACTATGGAATGTCTGTGTATGTTCCATTCGCCGACGATGTTAGGCAATAATTAGTGTGTTGAGCTTAAATCATTAGCCAAATCAATATTAACATATATTTGGATGCAGCAAGCGACAATGAAAATGCGTCTATGATTTTTTGCAAGCGAAATGTATAAGTCATTAATTTTTAAGTGATCTACAGCGCATACTGGAGTATCGGGAAAGGTGCGATTGTAAAGCACTGAAGTAGTTGTTCTTTCTACGCTGTTTTCTTCTTTATATTACTCTCAATCTTACCCAATTTTCGTATTAAAACTTTCAGATTTGATTTTGAGACATTTTTTTTCAGTGATTTAGCTGTTTACAAGAATTTTCAAGCGATACTTTCAAAATTTGATTCATAAGAAAGATGGGTGCATAAGTCATTTCTTTCGATTGACTGTCTTGAGAGATTATTTGGGAATGGTTTATTCTTTCTCTTTAAGGACTGAAAGAGAGGAAATGAATGACGAATCGGATGAGTTCCTCGAGTTATTCGGCGAAGAAATCACCTACATTGAAGGTGCAAGGACTGCTTCGGGATTCTATACAGTTGAGAAGCAGGCTCATATCACTAGGTAAGTGAAGTAATTTTGATCGTATCACAGGCCTAAAAAGCTTCTAGATCATCAACTAAAAGGGTTTGGTTGTATTCGATGGCATTGTGATATATCTGTAGGGTGAGCTGTGCATACATTTTAGACGGTACTCATTTGGCTGGCTCGAGACTGATTTTATTGTGAAATGATCGAAACCAAACTCAATGGGTGACCAAGTTTGTGCCTGGGAAAACAGCGCCCAGCGACATTTTGCCGAGTAGCTATCCAACTGTGCCAATCCGTAAAAGAATATTGCAAAGAATAATGAAAGGCTTTCATATATATGTGAGTAGACAGTCACGGGTAGGGTTTTTCTCGTGGCTGTATCAAGGTCATCGTTTGCCTATAGCTTGGGGAAGAGGTGATTGGAAATGTTCGAAAGATCTGTTCACCGTTCCCATTCTTCCTCTCATTTCAGGCTTTTATTAGTGCCTTTCATTGACTGCATATTTTCCATCAATTTGAGGAGGCAGAAGACCTAAAATTATTTTAACGCCCTATTATCTTTCGTATTCTAGAATTTCTGGCTACGTCCCCGTCCAGTATTTCTGTGTTCCGCGAGCTGCCATTCATACATTATAGATATGAGAAGAGAAATTATTGTGCAGGCTTGATATCTAATGTTTCAGTCATTGTTACCTCTTCTTGTATTCCAATAGAACTTTGTGGGAGAGTTGACAGCAAGCTGCAGTTGCCTGTGCAGCGGTATTCCGAAGGGGTGAAAACTTTCGTCTCATTCTGGAGTGAGACATTCTTCGCATATGCCCATGCAGCTTCTATGCACGCTGAGCAAGTTTAGTGGAATCATGTGGCATTTGATCAACTATATGTGTGGGCTTGAGTATATTCCAATTTTGTTTTGCTGTATTTAAGACTCACTGTGAAAAGCATAGGCCTGTAGAAGAGGGATAATAGTGAGGGATTGTTTATCAGCTTTGTGTATTGGATATGTTTGTATGAAAAATAGAGGAGAGATGATTTCTGCGCTGGAGTTGGTGCTGTTTCAACTAATTAAATTACTTGTTTGAGGTTGTATCGGGCGTCCGTTAACGGTAGCTCAGTGGTTATGGAGCCAGTGCCTGTTTCACCAGATAGCCTCGACCCACGTTATGTGTTCCTTCTCGATGCCGGTGGAACCATGTGGATTTGGAGTGGGAGGAAAGCAAGGGTAAGCCTTCAAATACATAGGCATTCAGAGAAGCTTCAAACCGGATTCAGCGTCTTCTTTGTGAAATGTTTGGAGTATTCATTGCGAAGTGTTCTGCGCTTGATTTGTGAACTGCTTAATATACTTGGTACTTGGTTATTTCCAGGTTTGGTAAATTTACCTCTTTATATCTGCTTGCGTGTTTTGATTAAATTCGGCTGGTTTTATATGTTGATGGTTTTCTTCTATTGATGCATCAAGTGGATTTCGTTATTTTGTTCATTTAATGCTTCCGGCTGCTAGTATCAAAAAAATTGTAAACTTCACATCGAGTTATTTCAAATTCAATAGGTGACATTTCAATGGTAGTCAAATTGCACTAGGTAGTATGAACCGTCAACCACGTTTCGGACATAATCTTCTCGTTTTCTGGATATGGTCTTAGGTGATCGTCGATGCATTGCGTTGAAGTTGTTTATCATTAGCTCACGCATCGCTAGCAAGAGTTTATTCAAAGCAGCAGTTTATTAAAAGAAGTAAATCCATACTTTCACTTGGGTCAGTCATCTCGTTAAGGTGTGCTGTCTGTGTCATAGTCGTCCTTATGATCGTACCAAAAGGGAAAGCACTACGTGCATTTGCACATCCTTCAGCGGAAATAGAAAGACACAAAACATAAGCTATCTTCGCCACCAGAAATGGTAATGCAAGGAGAGAGTGCTGCTTCACCGTTTACAGTGATACCATTTATGACAGTTTATGATGACATCATTTGTAGTTTAATGGGCGCAAAGAGGTTGACTTTAGTTTCTGGTGCAGTTTTTAGTAATGAAAATTTAAAACGGAAGTTTCACTTCCTTCATTGATTTATAATTTCTTCAAAATGAAATATGTGGTTCGCTTCGCTCGCCCTTTCTTGCAATTTTGGTTGTAGAAATGATAGTTGTCAATTTTTGAAATGTATGAATTTCTACTGGTCATTTCACTCACAATATTTCATAACGCGATCCCCTTAGACCAGGCAATCGAAATTTCGAAGAATATGACAAGGAACGCAAAAAATTTTTGTTTCTACGGAAGTTATGGAACGAATTTAAAAGAAAATCCCAGTTATCGAAATCTTTAAAGTGTATGCATAATAGTTGAAAATAATTCGACTGATTTCACTCGTCTCCGAAATTCTTTACTCTCTTCATTCATCTTCTTTAAAATTTTAAGGCTTACCTAGCGTTTTGAAACCTTCACTATCGATGAGATAGATAATTAAATGATAGTAATCAAACAGCGAAAAGCCAGTAGTATTTGAAGAGGGATGAGAGGTTACCTTCCAATTTTTAACGATTTGTTTGCAATAAAATCCGTGTATCATCCTTTAATACATGTTCATTAACGTCCATGCCATTTTCTAGCTATAAAAATTGCAGCAGAAGTCACTTTAAACAAATCGCAATATTGAATGCCTGATAAAAACATTGGTTTGGTTAAATATTTTTTGTAAGGAAACCCAAAATTTCTCAAAAGTTATTAAATTCAAATTGAGTTTCAGATAACTGTGACAAATAAAGCACGTTTATTTGCTGTGAAGATGAACAAGAAAGATCGCAAAGGACGTGCCGAAATTGAAACTTGCACCGAATTGAAAACGCCTGAGGAATTCTGGATGGCTCTTTATGGTAAGCGCTAACATTCAAATATTTCATGAAGCGCTTTTATTGCTCTAATAATGATCTTTGTGAGGGGGTAAAGCGGAAGCAACAAAAAGTATACTGTTGGAAAATTTGGGACATCGATAAACGAAGCGATAGATATTTATTCTTTTCTTTCTTTTTTTTAATATATATATATATATATATACGCATTTACTTATTTGTTTATTTATTTGTTTATTTATTTCTCACGCACGAACAGCAAATGGACTGTTTGTGATCAGAGATGCGCCGAACGTGAGGTTCGACGACATGTGTAACTTTTCGGATCAACTTCACAAGCTGCCAATTATATCTCCTCAACTTGAACTTCTTTTATCGCTGTAATCATATTTCCGAACGAGAAGGTCTTCAAAATAGAAGAAACTAGTTCATGGAAAACTGTTGAAGTTTTAGGAATCAAACATATGCCATTAATGGGTCAACTAAAAATATCAGGGGCTCACATCCTCAGTGAAGAATTATAACACGAGTTTATCAACACTTTTCGATGTAGTACTAAGACAGGCTTAACTATGGCTATTACCTTCTTAAATGTACCATGAGTTATTTTAGGAGAAGCGAAAAAACCGGATGATCCAATAGTGGAACATGTCGATGCGGACTTCGTTCCGGATCGGAGGCGTCTTTATGAGGTTAAAATCGGAATGGGTTTCCTCGAATTGCCACAGTTGGAACTCCCTTCTGGCATCCTCAGACAGGTTGGTCATTTGATATTAGGTTGTGTCTGTTGAACCGAAAGATGGTTTAGTCGCTCGTTGTAATCACTTTCGTTCATGTCCGTTGTGAAAATAGCTGATGACTGATTTCCAGGTTTGAAGCGCTTTTATCGGATTTGTTTTCCTATTAACATATTTTTTTTATATAGAGGGCTCTAACTCTCGCATATTTCCAAGTGGTGATTTCAGTTGAGGACATTTGGTGTAGCGTATGAGGTCGGTAACGGCTCTGGCGGCCACATGTGTTTGATTAAAAAACTCAGTGTTGTGATAAGTCGCTCAAGAGAGAAACGAGCTTCTGGGTTTTATAATACTTGCAGAGCTCGACTTGGCGCTTCAAATCTTTTAAGGCGCATTCATTTTTTTAGATGATGCTTTTTGCGAACACAGCGAGAACATTGCACTGCTGTTTTTTGTGATAAGTGATAAGCAGCTGTTATCATTGCTGAGCATTTCAACATGAACCTTTTGTTTTGTGGGTGGTCTTTAAGTGCTAACATCCGTTTAAAAACGCCCATAAAGCTACAGCGTTGGAATTAAAGAACAGCGTGATTGCCACACTGGTTGCTTTTTGAAAGTAGCAGAAAATTGTTTTCCACCTTCGCAGATGTCGTTTGTCTCGGTTGTGCATGCGAGAAGCGATCGTCGAAAATGAGTGCAAAGCGGATTGCTTGTGCTTCGGAATCTTTTGGTGTAAGGCATTTGAACGCCAAGGACACATTAATACTACCGATTTGGCACATATTTGAGTGCCAGTAACTTCCATTTTGGCATATGCCACGACTGTCTGATAATAAAGTTAGGTTTATTTTTTGGTATAAGTTCAACTTTTCCAGGAAAACAAATATTTTCTGGAAAGAGATTTGCAATTTTAACAACTTTAAATCGGCACTGGGGTGAAAAGTTGCACCTATGCGGAAGCGAAGTAATTTTAAAGCATTCATGCTTTAGCGTTTTGAATAGAATAGACTGGAATGTATAAGAAGCACTTG
Organism: Baylisascaris schroederi; assembly: GCA_006503575.1. NCBI lineage: Eukaryota > Metazoa > Nematoda > Chromadorea > Rhabditida > Ascarididae > Baylisascaris > Baylisascaris schroederi. Next base: position 1,185,950 of record QEWY01002404.1, on the reverse strand, counting down.
CTTCCTTTAGAATAAATATGTAAAGTGCATAATTAGAAGTTTTCTTTAAATTCTTTCGTAATGTAATGCTTGTTTTTCTGAGTAGCGCTTGTCCAGAAGCATCATTCAACAAGAACGCAACACAAAAGCATGTCTCATAGGTGATGAAATTGAAAGAAATGAATCGCATTTGCTAGATGCATTCAGAGCAACTTAGAAAAATTGAGTAAATTTTTTTCGGTAATTTAGTTTAAAACTAATAAATTTGCCCGAGTGATTGAAGAAATTAGTAGGAGAACTGCAAAGATGAAGAGGAGAACCTCAAACACGCCTTAATTATTAAGACAATCCCTCTTTTATGAAGTGTTGCACACCACTGCAGTTTGGAATTTAGTGATTTCAGAAATTGAGAGCATGATCGAGATATGGGAGTAGAGGGGGAGGGGGGGGGGGGTATAGTTCCTCTTTACATTACTGTAATTTGATTTGAAGAAGGAAAGGTCGATAAAGAGGGCGTTTGAAGACGATTTTGACCAGGTATAAAGTAATGTGACCTTCCATGAGGTGTGCATCCTTATTAATCCTAAAAACTGCAACGATTAACGTTTCTTTGCTCGATCCAATGCCTATCGTCCAGGAAATTTCGTAATTCCAACAGCAATCATACCGTCGAAAGTCTTCTTCATGGCGTTATGATCTTTGCGGGCTTGTTCTCACCGCAATAACGACAGCATTTCCTCGTTGCAAGGGATTCTAAGCAGCATTCGATGCAGATGTTTTGAATATCTCTTTGTGATAAATCAGTGCCAATTCTGCATGCGTTATTGCATTTTTGATTGCTATAGAAGGCTTTCTTAGGATGAGTTTAATGCATGAGAGACCTATATAAAGTACTAAATGAAAATCATACTTTCGACGATTGCTAGTAGGCTCTTCCCCATAGAATGATAGAATGCATAACTCAAGCTATGAAGTTCTCGTTTCTTGCCGCTTTCTTGTGCTTTGACAAAGTAAGAAAGATTCTTTCTGCAGCATTACACGAAGGGAAATTTTTTCCAGCCTATTTCATAGTGATACAAGCAGCAGTTAATATCATGCGAAAGTAATGTACAACTGTAGCAGTATGACACTGATATTGTCTGAATAATTGTAAATATAAATTTGTATACATTTCGCTTTTTAGCTTGTCTCTTCGTCTGTTATGTTCGGTGGTGGGTGCTAAACTATCTTCAGCTCCCACCTGTTCTTAATGTCAAAGCGTTTTGAGCCAAATACTTTCCGAATTCTAGATGCCCCGATGCTAAAATGGAGAAGACTGAAAGCCTCGACGTTGATGTTAGGTCGTCCCGACGTCTACTTGTCCACTTGACAAAACTTTAAGTACTGGTATTTCGAACGGCTACAGCCGGTAGACTGCACTTTTAAAATGCCCTTATGGAAGCGTTTATGGTTATCAGGCTTCGGCATGGGGTCAGCAACCTTTTGTATAAAACACTTTCTCATATATGCTCACCACTTGATGTATTCTATAGCCGAGTAGGTCTCGTTTGAAATAGCTTATCGCTAATGGCAGTTATTTTAATTCCCTCATATGAGTGCTGAATAAGGATGTCGGTGAAGGAATAAATAATTCTTCTTTTAATTCCTTAATATGAGTGTTGAATAGGGATGTTTACATGAGTGAAGGGATGAATAATTCATTGTAATGAGTTACTTTGCTTACGACGTTATGTATGCTTGCTATCAGGAGATGCTCAATACGAAATGCGCCTATATCCTCGATTGTACCTCAGATATCTTCTTATGGCTTGGCAAGAAGGCAAATCGACTCCTCAAAATGGCGGGACAGGTATGTCGCAAAAGTCATTTGTCTTCTCTGTAAGTAGACGAGTATTTTAGTTTGCCTACTTTTTTGTATAAAGCGTTTTCGATTCGATGAACTCTTCTGATTGTTCTTAGTTTTTGAACAAATTGGGTGCGATGTAGCAATTGTTTTTTGATTAAGTTGATCGTTGTTTGCAGCCTCTATATTGCACTAAAACATTTAGAAAATGGTGGCGGAATTACACGCTATGCTTGAAAGACCTGACTATACAACAATATCCCGTGAGATTGAAGGCGAGGAGTCGACAATGTTCAGGTATATTTGAAGTATTTCACGTAGAGCTTCCTTGAATGAGATCGGAGAGCAGGTCAGATAATTAAGCTAAGAGCGATCGCGTTCAAATATATTCAGGTATTTGGTAGTATCCACGGCCAGGTAAGATGCCTGCATCTCAAAACTTGTTGCTACAGCCACTTCCCCATCCTAGTATTTGTTTCCACCATCTTGCTCCCTTTTTTCGATACCTTAGGCCTTTGATGATTCCATGAAATTGTCTTGGAGCTGTACCGCTTGATCTATCTAGCACCTTTCCAGACGGCTTAAGTCCTGAATAAGTCCGTGCTCTGTCGAAAAAAAATCTTAGCAAAATTACCACCCTCAACGAAAAACATTTTTTAGGAAACTAGTAGAAAACTGCGTAGATCTGTTTTAAACAATGTGATGAGGACTTTGCTGGCCCTCTTGTAGACTGCGTTTTCACTTATCATTGTGGAGATTTTTTTCCTCGATAGTATGATTGCTTTATATTATGTGTTTTCTCTCACATTTAGTTTCCTGCACAACTTTTTTTCTGCTCCAGCTTGCTTTATTATAGCAATCTTGAAATAATTTGTGTTAATCGGCTGTTTCGGTAACTTTGAAGCCTTCCGGTCACCAGCGGGCCATTAGTAGTTGTTTTGGGGGTAGGCAGAAGTTGTAGGCGAACTTCCAACTGCTTTCGGAGGGGAGAGGGAAAAAGGAGGAGATCGATTTCAATAATCCTTCATTGTTCACAAGTTAATTGCATTTCACAAGTACGTGAGGGAGGGATCATGCCCCTGTTTCTTCTTCTGATCATCAGCCTGTCTCCCGCTGAGGTTGTTTGAAGTACTCTTTCTCTTTCATTCAGCAAGGCACATCCTCATTTAGTGTTCATGACGATAAAAGTAACTTCGGGACCGCCCTTATGAAAGGATAATGTCTGTGGGGTTGCTCTCATTGCTACTTACGGTTCTCGTCTGAAAGCTTGTATCGCTGATTATTTTACTTCGAATTTACTGATGGAATTGCGGTAGGATGGTGTGCAGTTGTCACAGCCGAACGTAGTAAAAGCCTGTCAGATATACAGGTCAATTAGAGTCTCATAGAGCAATATGTTATATGTTAATTTAATTGATCATTTCTCAGCCGTTGTATGATCTCCTCACCAGTGTTGTTGCTCAAGTTTATTGATTGGCTTTATTTTTATATTGCTCAATAACAGGTCAAAGTTCCAAGGATGGGATGATATCGTTCCGTTTGACTTTACGAGGACCGCCGACAGTGTTCAGAGACGTGGCGCTGATTTAAAGGTTACAGTCGCATTTCTTGTACCGCTTGTCGAGTTCGTTATTTGAAGGTTTAGGGGAACAAGAAATGTACTATAACTTGGAATGGTTTTTTTTAATTTTTTTGAAGATATTACGCTAAAACTGAATATAGAAGGGAAGAGTGCTGTTTCATCTGTGAATTATTTTATCGTTAAATGAAACGATTTTGTGAGTATCGTACCTTTATCTCAAATATTAATGCAGTTGGTTGTAGTTGCAGTTTTATTTGCACTCACAGGTTTACGTTTTGCAATGGTATATGTTACCATCATTAGAACGTTAAATTCTCAGAAAGCATGTGAATACCTCGGGCATTGCGTATTTTTGCATATGATTACAACGTCTAAGATAGCGTTACTGGAAAATGGTAAAACAAAGAAATTTTTGCATATCAAATTAAGTCAGTGTGTTTATATTTTTTGAAAGGGTTATCGTAAGGGTCCGCTGTCTTTGTAAAGTGCGTTTTGATGAAGTCGCGTTTATGGGCACACATGTGTATTGGTGTGTCTGTATCTTTCGACCATGAATTTTGTAAAGATTCAGATACTTAGTTCAGTAGTTATGATCTGAGATTTGAGTTGATCTATTTTCACTTTTATTCATCGATCTGTAAAAGAGTCAGAAATACTTAATTGCATCTGAAAAATTCAGCGCATTTAATCGCATTTTACCAGTGATTGCGATTCTTTTATACAACTATACGAATGAATGATGCTTGTTAAATGTGAATACTGGGTTAATTGGAGTGGTTGGTTGCAAAGGCGTATATAGTGTCAGCTGATTTGGTAAGTTCGATTTTACAAGCGAAATTTATTTGGAAAATATTATGAGTGATTTTTGAGAACCAGAAGGAACTTGAATATGCAGGTGATCATGGAGCGGGACAAGATCAAAACCGATCTTGCGTCGTTGTTCCTGCCTCGGCAGCCGTCAATGAGTGAAGAAGAAGCCGATCAGATGATGGAAGAATGTAATGAAGACCTCGAGCTGCTGGAACCTTTTGTGCTGGTTAGTTGGCGACTCCTTTATGAATGCAGATTTTTCATTTCGAATATAAAAGTAAGGACTGCACGCTTTGCTGGAAGTGCATGCTGGGTTGAAGCTATAAGCAATCCAAACGCCGCAGAAAGTTGAGATGGTGGTTAAACCAGCATCACTGAGATTTTTTGGGCACTGCAGTGATTGTAGCTTCCTTCCACATTTTCGATTATGTTGTTAAATAAGTGAGGCAGTTGTTTACCGGATTTGATTTCATCAGGACCGGATGGCTTATATAATTAAGATATGTTGGTGACCTTACAAAGATCATCGTTCTGCAGCTTATAAAACCTGAAGACATTTGCTGTCAGTGGCTTATGTCACTAGCTTATTTTTGCGGTTTTGATCGGTAAAAGAATGCTGCCAGCATTCCTACTTATCACTGTTTCCACTTTGTCTGTTACAAATTACACAGTGCTCTCACTACCAAATCTGGCGTATCTTATACGACATTATTAAACTTTAACTGCCATCGCTAATATTTGTCACTGACGATATTTTTCGCAACCGCTATAGCTGTCTTCTCTTCCACCATCTATACCGCTGTTACCTTGACAAATGATGTCTCTGTTACTGCTATTAGTGGTAATTAATATCAGCAGTAATCCTTTTCATTAGCAACAACAAGGAGTATTAACTGATTATTTCTAATATTAACTATTAATAATTACTAATCAGTAGCAGTCAATAGTTTTAGTGATGATACTATAGGCTCTCCGCTACTGGTAGCGTCGCTATGCACCGCTACTAACAACTTTAGTTAGCAAATTTTTATTACCACTATTCTTTACTGTTGCGACTCTAAACAGCAATAGAACTGAGCAATACTGGCGCTGTCTTCACCAGTACTGGCCATTATCAGTAGCAGTATTGGGTGGCATTGCCAACATTGCATCTGGTTCTAATTAGTGTTGGCAATAATATCTCAGAAAATGGTTGCTTGCTTGGGCAGTCGGATGTCCTGGATTTGAAGGTCTAAATTGGAAGCTCTCAGAAACTCTGCGATGGGGCAAATGAGTAATATGCTCATGTATTCTTTCTTCTGATATTCGGAAACAGGGATCAAAATGGTCGAAACCCTCAACTGCGGTACTAGGTGAATGAGAACGTTACTCGATTCCAACCTTGCCTGAGGCAGAAAGTCGGTCCTCGGATTCCACTGCGGAATCTGCTGGAGTCTATTCCCGAAATGGCCTGTCACTGGTTACCATTCCCTATCTGTATTGATGTTAGATGCTGCACTCCACTTATTGCGGTTTTGTTTGCCAGTTTTTTAATCCACATTCGGACCGTTGATTCAGACTGTGAATTACCTAATGTATCGTTTTATTCCACGTCGCCATCGCAGGTCACTCGTTGTGCTTTGCATTGATTCCATTCTACACAGCGAAAAGCACATATTCGATCAGCGATTCACTCGCTTTGCGATATTTAATTTCTATGCTGTTTCCGTTTCTATGAATATTTTTAGGAAGGAAAGAAGTTTGTTCGACTTCCTCAAAATGAGTTGGGCACATTTTACACGATGGACTGCTATGTATTCTTGTGTCGTTACGAGGTTTTACCAGATGAATATGAGAGCGATGTAGATGAAGAGAGTGGCACTGATGTCGACAGTGCTGCCGATGATGATATCTCTGAGCGACACTCTACAAAGGTTGTTGCTTACCTGAGTTGTCTCTAATATTTTTCAATTTTCATATGTGCCTATTCAAGAGTTGTTAATAATAAAGATGAGTGAAAGAAAGATTAATGCATTTTTGCTCATTATAAAGAGATAGCATACATGGCTATTAGTTTACTGAGCAGCATCCTCATCGCTGACCATTTAATTCTGCAAACCGTTGATGCATTTTAAAATGTGGGATCTTTTTCTAGGGATCTGCACCCGAAGATAGGCAAGAGGATTTCAAATGTGTTGTCTACTTCTGGCAAGGTCGTGACGCCAACAATATGGGCTGGCTCCATTTCACGTTCAGTTTGCAGGTTGGATTCGTTTCCCGTTTTATGCACTCACTGAAAGGTCTTGTGAATCGTCCATATTTGCTGCACTCTCATTTTAAAGCGTTTGCTTCATTTTCTTTCATTGATGCTTCCCAGTGTCAGTAACCTGAGTTTCGTGATTAAATTGTGATTCTTTCAGAAGAAATTCGAGGATTTATTCAAGGACAAATTAGAAGTGGTGCGAATGTATCAGCAACAGGAAAATCACAAATTCCTTTCACATTTTCATCGCAAATTTGTAATTCGTCGCGGTAGAAGGGGACTCACATTAAATCTCGGAGGTAAGTGCTGCGTTAATTATTCTGTCTATGCTTTTGTCAAGTGCTTTCGTAGCCATTGACAAATTGTCATGAAATCTCGATGATGACCACCAGCCTCTATCGAAGACTTTAGGCAGCTTACTGTTTCTACGATCTGAGCTGCAAAATATGAGACTATATTAGTTCCTGATCAAAATAGGATGGAAAGAAACTCCCAACCAGATTCTATTTTTAATCGGCGGTCGTTTACCGCTTTAGTCAGCAGTGTTGCTCATTTGTATGCAGCACGAATAGAGAGGGCGTCTACTTTGGAACCAAACTACCTATTATGAAGGTAATACATTAATTGTTATTATGCAGTAACTTATATTTCCATTCTCTTATCATATGTGGTCCATATCGTTCACACCGAAAAAAAACGATTCTGTAAAGCTGCGCAGTTTTGATCGCATCGCATTGAGTTTCCGGTAGGTAGGTTGTCTTAATGGGTGGTACCACCAAGATTTTATTGTTGATTTAATCTTCGTGAGATGACTGAAATGACCGATCGCACTATCATTTAAGTCACCAGTGAGTTGCAACAGAAAATGTTGCAATTGCCTTGCTGAAATGTTGTAATCGTAAGTTATAAATCTTTAACAGTTCTGATTAAATTTCAAACCTTTAGTACTTCGTTTAAGCTGCACAAGATTTTCTGAGAAAAAAGGCTTTTTCTTTTTATTCGCTCACCTCTACTTCCAAGCAGAATTAGTTTCATTCGATGGGGAATATTTAGTGTTGGTGTTTTTCCGACGTCAGGCATAGAATTTAGTAGGGTGTTTAGTGCAGCGCAGTGTATCTAGAAATTTTCATGGCTTGATCGAGCACAGTCAGTCTTCTGAAGCCTTCGTGTTATACAACACTGTCTATCGGACCTCTGAAGTATGCAACCCATTGGCCGTTATTGGTAACGTGTGATGTTGTTCTCAAAATTTGATTGAGGGGCAACACTGCACACTAAGGACAACATAGATGAGAAAATTGGATGATGCGAATGTAAAGCATTGCTCACGTGAAAGGTTGAAAGGAAAAATTGACGAATCCGGATCTGCTAAATCTTCCAGTTTATTTTAGTAACATCGATTCGTTAAATTTTTTTCATAGAAATTCATTAAATAAGTCATTACTGATCACCACTGCTCTGTCGCAGGTTTCTGAATTGTAAGGGAAGCATGAATGAATTTCACGGAGATTGGTTTTGATGCTGCCACATTGAGGACAGCTGATATCTAAGGGGATGTTAGACAACGCAGTTTAGTCTAACATGGAGGCTGCAAGAGAACGGTGTGGTTCTTATTCTTCTAATTTTGTCAGCACTCTGCTTCTTTGTCGTTCTTTTACCCCAGGGATATAGTTTCTGAAGAAGCAGGACTCGATTTTCAGGTCATTGGCCAGAGCTGTTCCATATGCGCGCTAACGGTTCGTCACTTTGTACGCGAACCATACAGATAGACTGTCGGGCGGATCAACTCAATTCAGCGTTCTGTTACATTTTGAGGGCACCGTTCCGATGTATAGATGAAAACGGTATTAAAGGCAAGGTGTACGTATGGTTCGGCAACAAGACCACTGATCGACAGCGTCAACTTTGTGAAGAGGTTCTTCTTTATTCCTTCTTATTTTCGATTTTGGCTTAGGTGGTATTGCCTATTAGGTGGTGAATGTCTTCGTGGATCACATTTGCGTCTTGTGATATTGTTTGCAGTAACGCGGCAATCCATGGAGGTGTTCAAGCACTACGGTTGTGGTCTATGGGTGGAACTGTTTGCTCACCTATGTCTAACATTCAGTTTTTTTTTTTCATCAGAATTTGGTAACATGTAAAAGATTATCATATTTTAACACTTTAGAAAGCTTGATTTCCACTAATAAGTGTCCCATTGAGCTGAACCATTTCAAGCAGATTTTGAATAGGTGTAAACAGGGCGTCGACTATGCAAACGGAATGTTGCAACCTTTATTTGGAAACCCTAGAAATTCGCTTATTCGAAGTAATGTTAGAAAAGCTGTCATTTTGCATATTTATAAACTTTTCTTGATTATATGCCCTTCCTTCTTCTTCTGTTGAAAAGTTGCTAGACATCTGAAGACATAATAGGAACTTTGCGATGTATGGAACTAAACCATTTAGGTTTCGTTAGCTAAGAGCAGGGGAGCTAAAACTCCCTACATCCTCTATGAAGAAACGATGTTCAGGTTGCCAAGGAATTAATTAATCGTGACAACGAGTTCCCAGTCGAACCGGTGAAGGAAGGCGAAGAAGACGACTCATTCTGGGAATATATCGGGGGCAAGAGGAAATATGACACGAGCGGTGAATTTCTTAACTATGCGAGGCTATTCAGATGCACAAACGAGAAAGGCTACTTTGCAGTTTCTGAGAAAACTGTTGACTTCTGTCAGGTTAGTTAGTGTATTTCGCCCTACTATTGAGAGATCAAAAACTTTGGACGTTCTGTTGTTGCCCAGATCGTTGCTATTTATGACATCGGTAAAGCTTGGGAAACTTGATGGTCACCGCTTTTTCTCTGTAGGCATCAGTGAGCGTTATTATTATTGGCCACTTCAGTCCAGTTGTCTCTAATGTCTTGTGCGTTTGGAGTGTAGGCCATGGATCGAGGCTGATCGTGATGGGAATTTCGCTCTAAGGCGCCCCGATCCTTGGCCTTCTTGAAGTTTCTTAGGCCGACTCGAACCTCTAGACGACTCTGAAAATGCTTAGGAGGATGTGTTTTCTTGTTTAGTCTTATATTCCAACACACCAAGGTATTACACCTTAAAATGTATCACACTTATTTCCCCTATGCTTGCAAAAACTAATTTTCCCTATCCCCTGCCTTCCCTATAAGGCGCTAGATCGTCATTAGGTGGCATTCTAGCAGTATTTTATTGAAGTGTTGGAAAGCGGAAGCAGAGTTTACAGCTTTAAGAACTCAAACGTATGAAACATTATATTCTTAATTCTGACAATTTCAAAGTTCGAGTACGTATGCTTGAAAGATTTCAAATTTTAACTTGATAGTATCGTTTAAAGTTTTGAACCTGAGCAAAAATGCTTTCTTGGAAGAATGAGCAAAACTGCGCTGCTTTACTGTTTGATAGCTTTTCTAGTATGATATTTTCGTTGATTGGCCGTAATAGGCTGGAAGTCTAACGAAATGTTGTATGTCTCTTGAATGAGGACCAGATGATCTTTTAGCTGCTGCCATCACAAATCTCCCCTCCCAGCCATCCAAGAGATAGCTTTCATTGGTTTGTTTTTATTTGCCTTTCCTCATATAATCATGTCCTCGAGTGGTGGCATCTGTCGAGTATGTTTTGACATGACCATTTGGTATGTTCTTGAAGGATGATCTCGATGACGATGACATAATGATAGTGGACAATGGTGAAATGGTGTTTCTATGGATGGGCTCGCGTGCGAGTGAGGTCGAATTGAAACTGGCATACAAAGCGGCACAGGTAGGAAATTCTGTCATTTTACACAATGGATGTCGCTATCCAAATTTGCGGATCTACTGGTGGGAGTTTAATAGAAATAGTCGAGCAATGCATAAAACCCCGCATAGAGATCAATATCTCTGTCACCTCATCGCAATTCGGAGATGTTAAAATTAAATATTTTTGAAATTCTGGCATCAAGTTTATCCCGGCAATGAACTCAGGTGGCGGCAGGCATTGGTGGATGGAGAAGACGCAGAGAGCAACACGGCAACCACCAAGATGCCTTTATTCTTCATTTATATTCATTGATTTCATTAAAGAAACAATGAAAAAATACGAAAGGGAAATGGATTTTGCGTGGAAGAAGGATGAGGCGAAATACAAAAGCATGAGTAAGTACAAGAAATGAATAGCAACAAAAAGTTTTTCCGGAATTTCGTGTTCACTCTTGCAATCAATGCATAGACGAAAACTTCCTGAATTCCTTCCACCTAAATTCCTTCCACTTTTATTCAGGAAGAAAGAAGTTTATCGCATTTGCTCTGTTTGTATGGAAGCGTGCCACCAAGAGGTTGTTTTTGTCAGGCGGGTCATAGATGGGCATCTGCAGCGCTTAGAGCAGCTTGCATTACAGATGGTTCGCGTGTCTCTTCATGCTATCGATTCAGCTCAAAGATGTGACATGGCATTTAATCATTCTTACGACATCGTAAATATGCCCTTCAGTAAGAAAATAGATCAAGCTAGAAAATCGTTAGATAAAAGATTCTATTAGAGTGCACTCTTCTCTGCTGAGTGTCTTTTCATCTATTTCGCTATTTGTTATGTAAGTAGGACACATTTATGGGTGTAAATTTCTCGATAGTGAGTTCACTTTGCCAGGATATGCAATTCTGCCGTGCACCCAAGCAAGGAACTACCCCGAGCATGCTAACCGTTTGCCGAGGATCGCAACAAGTAACGATCTGAGTTCGGGAAGATCTCTTTGCAGCGATATCGGTCCTTATGAGCGTAGTGAAGGTGTTGAGAAGAAGCAGGTGATGTAGGTTCCATAAAGCCATCCGCAAAATAAAACATTCGGTGCATATTTTAGGTTTATATTGCCCATTTGCGCATGAAGCAACCGGATAGACCACGGAGATTAATGCTGAGCATCAAAGGGCACGAATCGCGACGCTTCACGAAATGTTTCCACGCTTGGGGCAAGCACAAAGTGCCTGCAGGAGACGATGCCTGATAGCGGACGACGAGGCCATCTGCAATAATAGCCACGTTGATGGTGCCTTCTTTTTGCAAGAGGCCTCGAAAAGCGTTTAGATCGAGCGAACTCCTTCACGAGTGTCGAATGCGATGTCATCCACTCCAAAGATGACAATTTGGTGATACGAGTGTAATGTTAGTGTGATTTGTTCGTGGGTGTATTGCTTTAACGAGATCGGTCTCGATTCACTTTTTTCTGTGCCCCAAGTTATAAATGGTATGTTCGATTTATTTGAGTGGATTTATGCGTATTGCAGTTTATACCACGATGATCTTTGTTGCATGACTTCGGTCTACATCCCCTCCCTCCTTCCCACCCTCACCTATGAATGAAATTGAAAAATATGCATGGCTTTCTGGTTTCATATCTTAACAAAATTTCATCGAAGATATAAATTATGAGGATATCGCAGGTGGATTGCCTGGCCGATAATAGCATTAGCCAATGATTTAGCCGATGGTTGGTTGTTCGAAGTTGCCTGGTGGAATTAAGAGCTGTTGCCAGCAGCTTTCGTTTGAATTGTGAAGTAATAGGTCGGTGTTTGGTGATCAAGGTGAATCTGATGATGCGTGGTGTCCTTGCCAAAGTGGATTCGCAGAACCCATCTGAAGTGTTGTGCCGAAGCCAAAGGAAAGGGACAAGGTTCATTTAATCACTAAATGGTGAGTATTCCCATGGAATTGATGGAGCCTAGCTTATTGATTTCTTGAATATTGTTGATCAAAACGTATAAGCACTAAGAATATAGTTTTTACATTATTTCCGAAACGTTGCGCAATGAATATTGCTTACCATACAAAACATTTCTAAATGATTGAAATTTGCGGTGTACTCATTTGTTGCAGTTATTTCATAAGTCATTTGAAATTGTGGAACTTATTGTGGTTGCTTTGGTTGCTTTTCTTTTGAACGTTGTTCCTTTTAACAGAGAATTGTTATTTTGCAGTAAAGTCAACGCTTTGCTTCATTTTGATGTGGTTTTTGCTGTTCGTTGAAGTAAACACAAGTGCAATTGGAAGAGTCACGGGTGACGGGAGGGAAGGGAATGGGTTCTAGTGGAGGTGATGAGTTCAGGTGTGCAAAATGCATATTTCTCAACATTTGCGCGCATCCTGGAATGCATGGACTCCCACGGGGACTGTGAGAACTAAAATCCTTCCACGGAGGCCCTTGCGGAGACGAAAAGCTCTCCCGTTCCCGCGGGGCATGATTCGTTATTTCACATGGCGGGAGCCGTCGTTCACGGGGCTCCTTCCAAACTCTAAAACAAACGTATTGAGCATCATCGAAATTCCTTCATCACCTGTTCTAGACCGGTTTCGGAATACTGTTTTCCTGTGTAGTCATCCTATTTGGTTTCTGATGTTAGACTGTTAGAGGACGTCGAGGAACCTTCCCCCGTAAAGCTTTTCGGAATGCTTACTTTGGCCTATACAAACCAAATTATAGAATTGTCATTGGCTCGAATCTGACTAGAATCTCTGTTAGCAAATTGTATTCAGCTTTCCCGACATTCCGATGTCAGAAATATTTCAGTTTGCCATCCCCATAGTCAACATAATCAGCAATTTCAGTTCTCCAAAACATATTGCAGGACAAACAATTTTCTGCATTTTTCAGTTTCACGTTTGCATGAGTCTGAAATCTGCATCGAGCCGATATCGTTAATACATCTTTCAGCTTTCGATTTGCGGCTGAGTCATTTCGATCAATCCCTGCTTTGAAGTACTGAATGTCTACTCGTTCAGATTGCAGACTGACGAATGTTTTCTCTTCTTTATTGTTTATGCTTATATAGTTTTTGTGTGCTTCCCACACTGGGAAGTTGAAATATAAAATAAATAAAAATTTGTCGCCTCGTGCATCCACGCAGATATACACTCCCTGGATTGCTTGCGCACAAGCTATGTTTCATACTGCATTTTTTTTTCACCTCTGAATTCCTTTTTCTCTCAAAAAAGATGGGGACATCCGTTTTTAGAAGAAAATTTTTCTGTCTTCCATCAAATCGTACCGTGGAAACTAAGCACTGCTCCAGTTCCCACAATGAACACACGGGGAATTTAGAGTAATTTTCGAGTGATCAAAGGAATATCTTAGCCTTCCTCGACCTGTGTGTTCGCACATTGCGCAACGACGCCAATGAGATTAAAAAAACCAGGCAACGTTGCGAATACTCACACACGGCTACACCGCCACATTTACGTTCAGTGTTCGGTTTTTTTTTTGTGTGTGTGTGTGGGGGGGGGGGGGGGGGGGGGGGGGGGGTAGGCTCCAAAAGAAATCTAACTGGTTCTTGAAGTGATTGTTTGCAGTGGCCTATTTTGCGCAAGTTGTTGACAACAGTTGAATGCTCAATGACTGGCACAATCGCCTCAACGATTTGCTAACCAAACTGCGAGTGTCATCAATTACGACCGTTATGTTCCGATGTAGTGGTTCATTACAAATTGCTTCGAACGATCGGTTTTTTTTTCGTTGCATCGGTGGATTTATGGTTAATGTGTCGTTATGTGTTGTCGATTGTTTTATACCTTCCACGTGAATTGGGAAATTGCCATCCTTTATGAGGGGACATTTTAATTCAGAAATAAACCGCTTGAGAAGTTACAACCGGTGCTTTATATTTGATTTCGTATTCTCGTTACATTTATTGTGATTCTTGCAACTTTCTAAGTGAACGATGAAATATGAGATTCTTTGAAGATGCGTTGATGATCGAAAACTTCGGATTGTTGCTTTAGAGGAGAGCTGGTGCTGTTGCAATTTCGAAAGTTGCGAAGCTTATTTAGTGGTACATTATCTTCATATTTGTTCTTTACATATTCTTTAAATACTTCACATACATACCCATCAAACCCATCAAACCCATCAAACCCATACCCATCAATACCCATCAAACCCATACCCATCAAAAGTGAAGATACTTACAGACATATCGGGTGACTCTTTCTTATATCCTATTGCTTTATTGCAGTGTTCTTTCTTCCTGCATGAATAAAGTTATTCCCCCTCTTTAAAGTTCGAAGAAATTGCATACGTTTTATTAGTGATCGAATTGCAGGAAACGAATTTTCCATAAATTTAAACAAACGGTTAAGCTTATTAATATATGAAAGCACTTATTTATGTGTTGTTTTTATTTTTTATCATTTATGGAATCAGATTACTATTTGCTGAACCAGGTTTATTATTGGTTAGAAAAGCGAGCAAAATGCAAAAGTGCGTATCGTGTCAGCTCTGTGGTGTGCTTTTCAACTTCTGCAATGCCAATAAAGCGTCCCCATTCCTAGGCCACAAATTTTTAACCATTTTTATGGGTAGGCATGCTCTTCGCTATTGATTTTGATCAGCGCTCAACACTTTTAGTGGGTAAAAATGACTGGCTAACGTGTGCTGTTGCATAAGCATGTGGTAAATATTAGCGCTAATAGTAGAGGTAGCTAGTAAAAATTATAGTAATAATGCAGGTAGTTGGTAATCCGTTGCAGTTGACGCAAGTGATTATTGAAAACGGTGCAAGCGATATAGGTGGGGGATGAGTGAGCGTTGTAGTAGTGGCACAGGTGTTTGCTGGTCGTAGTGCTAGTTCAAGGAAATATGGAGTTTGTAGAAGTGGTACAGGTGATTGTTAAATCTTTCTTGTTAGTACAGGTAATTATTGAAGACACTGCTAGGTACCTAGTAAGCGTTGTAGTAATGATACAGATGTTTGCTGAACATAGGGCTACTAGTACAAGGAACTGGGAAGCATTCTAGCAGTGGTATAGATTCGTGACGAAAATGGCGCTAATGGCACTGATAATCGATCGTAATTCCCATGGTGGTATAATTACCATGGGAATGGTAATTCCCATGACCAGTGAACCCTACCGATTTCATTAACAGCATTTTCCATCCTCTTCCATCCCTTGCAATCTTTTACAAACATTTCCCGACATTGTATCTTCTTTTTCTACCCGTTTGCCAATGTTTTCGGTCCTGTTGTTTTATTATACACTCATCACTTTGTTTTACCTGTATATGCAAAGCTATAGATATAGCTACAATGTTTGCTCGACTTTTATCAAATGCTATTGCCGAAAGTTGCCATATACGCATAATTGAAGGAAGCTTATTGTTTTAAGCTATCGTTTTTGAGAAGAATACAATGAAGAATTGCTCGCGTATGGCAAGTCCTCCGGCAGCATATGCAAAGTACTTAGACGATTTCGAGGAGTGCGAAGAGGCACAAATATCGCCGGCGCTAAGCAGACCTACCGATCAGCGTAATGTTTATAACTGCAACAGAGGAAACGATTCAGAAGTATGTTCTCACTTTTCTTTCTATCTATAGAAATGGACTGTTGATTTGAAAAAGGTTGCGTATTTTGTGTTGTCTTTGTAAAAAATACTTGAAAAAAGAAACGCTGCGTTCGATTGCTTAAACGGCATCAAATTTTGGCGCAACTCTTAACGAATTGAGTCTATTAAAAGGAACAGATCTTTCCGACTATGCGATTCGCAGTTGTCATCGACCACTGAAATGCTTAACATGAATTCAGGCTTGCAAAGAGAGGTGGGGATATGCGCGGATTCACAAGCAAGACGCATTTGTAATGGGCTTTATAGAAATGTTTATAAAACATGTTCACTATTCGGTAGCGCCAGTACGTTGCCTATGCATAAGCTAGAGGCTGTCACTCTAGTATCATGCTACAATAAATGTTCAAAAACAGGTGATACATTGATTATGTTGGCTTTACTTCTTTGCTTTGAGCCAGAGCAACGTATTTGCACCTCAGCTTCCCACATGAATGTGCATCTCGTTATTCAACAATTTTGGTGGGTTTTTAACATGAAACGAGAGAGGAGATGATCGAATTTGCAAGGAGTAAGTAGAGCTTTGTAGGTTTTGAAAGGAAGGACTTTAGTATAGGTTGGGTAGAGAGAGCATTCCCACTAATATCAGATGGAGGCCGAAAAGGGGTTTATCAGTTCTTATCTGCCAAGAATCTGTTCTGGAGGGTGTGCTAATTAAACCATCTGGAAGTTTTAGTGATTGAAGGAGCTGATAAAGGAGCCCGTATGGGAACATGTGAGATGGCGAATGTATACTACATTTGTCACTCACTACAGTGGGTACAACTTTGGGAATGGATCACTAGTGTTGGGAATGAATGAAATGAGCAAAAGCAAGTAGTTAGTATCGGTGACACAAATTTGTTGCAGAAATGTGCTCATTTCGGTGACTATGTTGCTTATGATGCGATGCCAACATGCAGTGGTTCGCATCAACACTCAAATACACTCTCCACAAATTATGCACACTATATCGGTGATCCACAACGAATTTCTCAAAGTGCAGTCGCTACACAAAGTCACGCCGATCCGCAGAGATCGTTTATTCCAAAGTCGAAATCGATATACGAATTCAGCGAAAGAAAAAGGTAACTCTTTCATTTATGGTTAGGACGTTTTGAATAGTTAGGTATTGGGATATTATTTGGTGCGGGGGGGGGGGGGGGGTGCGATATCCAGATTTGTATACTCTTCCACTATGCCACTCATCGCCACACTAGTAATAAAAGCAAGAAGGAATCCCATGCGAACGCTCCTAGTCCTAAGAGTAGTTAAGATAGCTTCTGTACACTGTTTTGCAGTGTATGTAAACGTTCATATTTAGCCGGCCTGAGTTGTCCATGCAGGAAAGGGAATGAGGAGGGGTATGGATTTCGAAAGCGTTTCTCATAATGCATGATTTTGTAATGAGTCCGAAGGAATGAAAAATTTTTACAGTATTAGAAAAAGAACTTAAAACTTTTAGAGGAAACTTTGGGGAAATTGTGTTTTTTGTTTCTTGCCAATTTAATTAAATCTCCAGATCACCACGAGCTGATTAAAAATGGTTTTTACACTTTTCGCCAAATAGCTTAGTCTGATCCAGAAGCTAGCTGCCATAAAGTATCCTTACGTTGCATGGATCAATGTTCGGCATGATGGATGAGTTTAAATTGGCAGTGAATGGAGTGGAAGAATATAGATTTGGGAGTAAACAACATTAAGAGCCATTTGTTTGACTTTGTAGTTCCCTCACAAAGGACACCAGCTGAGGTATTGCGCAAATTAACTCATATATCCTCGCTATATGGGAACATATTGCTCCTCAATTAACGTCGGGCAGCTAATTACTTTCACAGTTGTCTTCCCCACTTCACTGTCACCGCACGATGCCCTTGTTTAGTATCATGAAGGAGTGTGTTCTTTTCCTCCCAACCTTCTCCTTGCTTCGGATGTCGAATGTGCATCTGAAGCAACGCACTGAAAATAAGTGTTTTTCCCAGTGCTCGTTTGCTGCATAGTATAGTCAACACTTAATTGACGATCAAGAAAGAGATGATACAACTAACTGAAGATTTCTTTATTATGAAATAAAGAAAGTGGCTAATGCGTAGTGGCATATATTACATGATGTGAGAGGGTGTAGCGTGATGAGACAGCATTACCTTTCACCACATTTTTTGGTAAATTCACGACGATTGTCTCAAGCAAAGTTGCTTCAGCGAACTGGCGTATATGCAGCGTGTTATAAATTGAAGGACGGAAGCGTCTTTAATGCGCGTTTTTTAATCACATTTGAAGGTTTATTTATGGTAGTGGTGATTAATTTATTCAATCAAAAGCAGTGGGGTGTTAGTCACCAAAATAGGAAACCACTGAATTTTTGAGAGCACTCTGGAGATTTGACGTTTGCAGTACGGTTTTCCGTAACGTAGCTCGTTCTACTATCAAAAAAGATTTAGATTCCGTGAGTGTTTCTGCAGGCGCCTGTATGGCAGCACGTGTATTTTTCATTTTAAAGCAAGTAGGGCTGTGATGGATTCGCCTGGACTAAAAAAATGCTCTTTCCAAGATCAGTGTTTTGCAGGATTAGGCCGGAACACCAAGCAATTTTAAAGGCCACCCTTCTAAAGTCTAATGATAAACTAGTACATTTCATCGAGTGAACTTTGCCATATTACTATGCGTTCTTTACTTCTTGCCAAGAATTAAAGAAGAAAACAATTTTGTTCTTAAATCTCGCGTTCTTTTTACAGACGAAGGTAGCAGTCTTAAAATTTTTTATAAGTTATCTCAGTTGTTTTTGCTTGCAATAGCTGAATCATATCCGCACTCTTGACGTATTATCTAAGCACAGAAAGTCAGTCAGTAAATCTTGCTGCATGTTGGGAATGATAAGCACGTTATTTGAGGGGTTTTATCGATGCTGTGATGTGTTTTTCAACTTGATGAAGGGGGGGGGGTGCGATATCCAGATTTGTATACTCTTCCACTATGCCACTCATCGCCACACTAGTAATAAAAGCAAGAAGGAATCCCATGCGAACGCTCCTAGTCCTAAGAGTAGTTAAGATAGCTTCTGTACACTGTTTTGCAGTGTATGTAAACGTTCATATTTAGCCGGCCTGAGTTGTCCATGCAGGAAAGGGAATGAGGAGGGGTATGGATTTCGAAAGCGTTTCTCATAATGCATGATTTTGTAATGAGTCCGAAGGAATGAAAAATTTTTACAGTATTAGAAAAAGAACTTAAAACTTTTAGAGGAAACTTTGGGGAAATTGTGTTTTTTGTTTCTTGCCAATTTAATTAAATCTCCAGATCACCACGAGCTGATTAAAAATGGTTTTTACACTTTTCGCCAAATAGCTTAGTCTGATCCAGAAGCTAGCTGCCATAAAGTATCCTTACGTTGCATGGATCAATGTTCGGCATGATGGATGAGTTTAAATTGGCAGTGAATGGAGTGGAAGAATATAGATTTGGGAGTAAACAACATCAAGAGCCATTTGTTTGACCTTGTAGTTCCCTCACAAAGGACACCAGCTGAAGTATTGCGCAAATTAACTCATATATCTTCGCTATATGGGAACATATTGCTCCTCAATTAATGTCGGGCAGCTAATTGCTTTCACAGTTGTCGTCTTCCCCACTGTACAATGCTCTTGTTTAGTATCATGAAGGACTGTGTTCTTTTCCTCCCGACCTTCTCCTTGCTTCGGATGTCGAATGTGCATCTGAAGCAACGCACTGAAAATAAGTGTTTTTCCCAGTGCTCGTTTGCTGCATAGTATAGTCAGCATATGCGCTTTTTTGCGAATGCAACACTTAATTGACGATCAAGAAAGAGATGATACAACTAACTGAAGATTTCTTTATTATGAAATAAAGAAAGTGGCTAATGCGTAGTGGCATATACTACATAATGTGAGAGGGTGTAGCGTGACGAGACAGCATTACCTTTCACCTGATTTTCTGGTTAATTCACGACGATTGTCTCAAGCAAGGTTGCTTCAGCGAACTGCGTATATGCAACGTGTTATGAATTGAAGGATGGAAGCGTCTTTAATGCGCGTTTTTTTATCTTATTTAAAGGTTTATTTAAGGTAGTGGTGATTAATTTATTCAATCAAAAGCAGTGGGGTGTTAGTCACCNTGATGTGTTTTTCAACTTGATGAATAACTCAGTTAGACTCTCCCTTGTATGCTCTCAAATCATATTCGAAATCTTGAACGCAAAGTTTCATATCTGGCGATCAATTTAGGATGTGGAAAGGGCTCCTTAAAGGAGCTCTTGACTCCTCCTTTCACCATCCTTACGCTGCACAAGTTATCTAGCAGCATCCTGTACTTATATTTTTTGTGCAAATTTAAAAAGCAAACATTTGCACGTCGTGAACCTGTCAGAAGTAGACTGTTTGGTGCAGTTAATTCATTAAGTGTATATAGCATTTTATCAACCACAACGGTATATTCTCGATTTATTGCCTTAACCTAAAATGTAAATCTCTGTTTTTCATTATTTTTTGCAGAATAAAGGTTGGTTGGTGGGAATTTTCTGCGGTCGGGAAACGTTCTTTTACAAAAAGTTTCGTTGAGAACGTTCTAGTATTTGTGTTTGAGTGCATCGCGAATGAGTGGATACGCTTGCAGGAATATGAAAGTTGACAAGGCGTGCTTCGCATTCCTCAAGTTCGGTGACTGCCATTATGGAGAAAACTGTAAGTTCTCACACAACCCTGATCTGCTGAATGCAGCACGTGAGACGGCCGATACACGCACTACAAAATATGACGACGACACTATGGCTCTACCGCTGATCTATAGTAATAGTATGTTTGCTGTTCTTTCTCGATCAGCTTTTCGTTTCTGTTAGCTGATGTTTTTCTCGTTAATCAGAGATGAGAACCTAAAATAGGTATAAGGTCAGTAAGTGAGGTGAAGTTCAAGGCAGTAACCGTTGAACTCGGGAAACGGTTGGAACCCATCAGGATCGCGTTTCGTATCACTTTTGCACCGCTTTCATTAAAGTAAAACTTGTCAAATGAAAATCCTAGCAGAAAAGAGAATGCCTCAGATTGTGTTCACCATCTAGAAGCTTTTATACTTACCTGTTCGTTGAGAGGAAAGCAAAGAGGAGGGGGAGTGGTATTGTGGTCGTCTCTGCTTTGCTTAAGCAACTGTTTCTTATTGTGCGTAACGCTGACGTTTCTTTTTGAATTGGGTGCCTACTTTTCAACATCCTGCTGAAGGAGCTTCCTTATATTTGCAGGATGTCTCGGCAAAAATCAGATTTTATTCAAATTTTCTAAACATTTGCTGCAGAACGGTACAGCCGCTCCGGTGGCAAATTTGGAGTCGAGACCCTTCCGTACCTGGAATGAAGTCGTGTTGGCTTTTTAGTTCATAAAACTCGATTACCTCTAGGTAAGGGGAAGGTGTGAGATCACGTATAGCCGCAGTAATCGCGCAACAACAACAAAATCCTCTCGACTTTTCCCGTTTCGTCCCTCGTACCAGCTGCGTACAGGATATGGCGAGCAAATTTTCTTGTGTTAAGTCAGCAGATAGAATTAGAAGAAGGTTTCTTAGTTGTAAAATGGCCGGGAAATCAAACAAACGCCCGGTCACTCACCAAATACCTTGTTCTGTGGGTGGTGCATAACACTGTGTTAACTGGCGGTATGAACCTTTCATCAGGCCCACCAACCGAAGTCATGTGAATGCGTGCCATACCATTCAACGGTATTAGTGGCCAAGAAGGTGTGACAGCACTCCCAGAGGCGTAGCAGTCCCGCTGGCTATGAATG
This sequence comes from Baylisascaris schroederi, assembly GCA_006503575.1. Classification (NCBI taxonomy): domain Eukaryota; kingdom Metazoa; phylum Nematoda; class Chromadorea; order Rhabditida; family Ascarididae; genus Baylisascaris; species Baylisascaris schroederi. Next base: position 1,164,345 of record QEWY01002404.1, on the reverse strand, counting down.
TGAAAATGAGCCACGAAGTATGGTTAAGAAGCCGCGCAAGCTGAGAGTATAAGAATATCTAGGCCATAGTATATAGGCGAAAGCAACGTGGCGGCTGTAACTAGCAAAATCTTGTTGCAACTCGATCCACCACGTTGCAGTGAGAGTCGCGCCGTGGCCAAAATGTCATAGATCATGATGGATGAAATTCCACGTGTTGTTTACGTCGTTTGAGGCCTATTCATGTTGGGAGTCATATAACGTGGGGTATTACCATCTACAGATTTATTATTCGTGGGGAGTTACTACTTCTTTCATTCTGTCTATCAGTCAGGCGAATTGAAAATGCCTGTTTCCCTTGCTTTCTTTTTTTTCAGCTGTCAGGAATATTAACCATCCCGTTCCTGTTTTTTTTTGCAATGATCGAAGTGTGGTACGTCTCGAGCGAACGGAATCAACACCGGCAAGGGAGATGCACCGTAGTACTTCTCGTCTTTGAGAGCAGCCTCACCTTTTCTATACCCTTTCCTTCCTCTCACAATTACCGAAGAAGTTCCTCTTTCAAAGGAAGCCCCTCTGTGGGGAATATTTGGAAATATGCTGTAGTATGGAAATAATTAGTGATTGTTTCCAGTGAAAAGTTCGGATGCAACTTGTCGTCAGTTGGAGCAACGGTTGCTTCAAATCCAGAAGGAACTTACAATGCTTGAAGAAGAGAGCAAGAAGGTAGGACTTTTGTTTTTTTTTGTTTTTTGTTGCTCTTTTGCAGAGGCACATTATGGCAAGTTTGTGTGTGCGTGTCATATATCTGTGTGCGTTTATGTGTGACTGGTAAGTACTTTGAGTTCACTGGTCATTGGCCTCCGTTGATAAAATCTATAGCTCATAGTCTCTATCATAGGATGACGTTGGAGCGTTCAGAAGCTATGGTCAATTCGCCATCCGAGCGCTAAACCTCGTTACAGAATTTCGTTGAATTATCACACGCGAAGATTTTGTACTTAGCCGCAAGCTCCCGTTGAAAAACTGAAGAATACACTCATTTCTTCCATTAAGTGTTTTATTGTTGAGGTGTCGCTATTCCAATTTTTCATCACATCACTTCCAATTTTTCATTCTTATTCCAATCGAATGTTGACAATAGCAAAGAAAAAGGCGAAAAACTGATGTTGTTTATGAAAAAGCGGTTGAAAATAGAAAATCAAGACTGAAATATCGGATAGTATTTTGAAAACTTTTTCCCGAATGAATTTCATTTAGTGATGGGATTTTGAGGAGTAGAAAAGGCACAGACAATGGGGCGATGACTGATCCTTTCGATGGAAGATCCATCTGTGGTGAAAACCAATATAAATGTTTTAATATACCTTCATCACAGAAGAAAGTGAATTGATGGTGATTTCTGCGGATTGCATCATTATGTGTTCTGTTAAGGTTTAGTTTGGTTGCATTTTCACATTTCTGTGACATTAAAAATATTTATAATCACCCTGTAGCGCGGTCTATGAAAGGAATTGAGAGTGTTGAAAATCACTGACCAACTCTTGATGCCTCTTCAAGGAGGGGACCGGAAATGGAAAGATAATTGGCATTTTTGATAGTCGTCTAAAATACTTTCATTGCAGCCAAAATCGTCAGTGGTGATACCGAAACGTTCACAGCCATTATTCCCAAGCGCCGATAACTCTGCCTCAAAGAAGCCTCGCTCTGCTTTTAATGTTGGAGGCGATTTTATGGTTCTAGTGGGGAATTCACGCAATGAACACGAACATCCACAGGCTCGTCAACGCAGTGGTATTTTTCTCATTATTTAGTAATTGTCAACATTTTCTTTCGAGTTAAGGGAACGGCGCGATATCTCAATACTATCACAGCGTCATAGTCTAAATAATGTGAAACTGTTGTATTAATATTAATAGTGCGACACTGCTATCCTATTATCTGCTGGTTGAAAAATACCTTAATAACTGCCAGTGTTATAATTGCTGGCAAAAATCAGTTAACAAATAGTTCTTGTTCAAGAATTTCTATTCATTCGGTCGATCTTAATGGTGACTCGCCTCAAAAATTTGTCTTTCTGTGAAAAGATAGAGCTGTCTCAGGTTTCACCCTTCTAACCTCAAGTTGTTGACACTGTCATGATTGTGCAACGAAGTATTCTGCCATTACGACACGCACAACGCAATTATTAGTTCGAAGAGCCTTGTCCCTGAAACCTTTACTGTTTGTTTGAGAGTTGTTGCATTGTTTAACGAAGTCGATTCTGTGCCTACTTAAATATATAATTCTGATTGCAAACTTTCATATGATCAGCGCGTCGTTATAGCACTTTTTGCGTACTGCTTGGACTGCTTCGTTTGCCTTTCGTTAGCAGTGGCGTTAACTTCGGGCCGAATGGTAAGAATTTTGTGGGGCTCCTTACTTTGTCTCAGAAACACAGTTTTCAGCTCCAACTCTTACCTCGAAGTAAAATTTTTGCCCCAAGTTGGAGGTTGGTGTCGGAGGCGGAAAATTGTGACCAGGAAATTACCATAATTCCGGTCACTTTGGCATTTCTAAGATAAAATCTCTTCGAGTTTGAAAGTTTGCTTGAATGGTGGAAAAAATTTCTTCAGATGAAACATAGACGACCCTTATATATTTTCCAGCGAAAACAGACAAGTTTCACGATGAAAACTGTGGCGTTCCAAGTTGTTTTACTAGTTTTTGTTTTGAATCTTTTTACATCCATAACTAAAAACTAAGGTAGCCAGATTAGATGAGAATGCGCATATGTGATTCGTTGTAGAGTATATGTTGTTTACTTCAGTATAGCCATGTAAATGTTTTTATATTTGCCTAATGAAAATGCTGTGAACTCCAGTTTGGAATGAGGAGCCTATCCATCAGAGTTTTCAGGTCGTTGTCAAAATTCATTACGTTATGTTCGAAAATTTTGACATCAAAAAAAGCTCATTTCGAATGCGGTTCCCTCCTTTAAATTGCCATCTTAATGAACTGGCAAAAGCAAAAATTTTCTTTCCCAAAGAGCAGAATTTTGAAAAGTTCGCATGTTAACCTGAGTTTCCTTTATAACCTGAGTTTCCTTTTGAAAAGTTCGCATGTTAATCTGAGTTTCCTTTTGAAAAGTTCGCATGTTAACCTGAGTTTCCTTTTGAAAAGTTCGCATGTTAACCTGAGTTTCCTTTTGAAAAGTTCGCATGTTAACCTGAGTTTCCTTTTGAAAAGTTCGCATGTTAACCTGAGTTTCCTTTTGAAAAGTTCGAATGTTAATCTGAGTTTCCTTGAATCTTTTCACATCCTAACAGCTATAAACAAATTTTCTCATTAAGTTGGCACCTTAATGTGACATATATCATAAAATAGACCACCCGAGGCTTTCGATTGCTTGTTTCTTTATGCACTTATTTACAGCGTTTGTTGTTCTGTTTTCATATTTCCTTTGGTGATCCTATTTATTTAGCAGATTATTTAGGTTGTTAATTGATTACTCGATAACAATTTCATTTAAAGTTTCTTAGAACTTATCATTGTATCCGCCGTTTTATTTTTAATCCACCATTTTATCCATATTTTGCCATATTTGATCCTTTTTTGATTTTTATTTTTTTCATTAAGTGGAATATTTCTCATAGGCGGCCACTCTCATTGATGGGTACAGTTTTGTGTTTGGATTTATTGAACCGCTTCCGAGGAATGCTGCATTTTTGCCAGATAGTATTCATTCTAGATGATAGGAAACGTATGGGCAGGTCTTGCCGTCTCAGTGAAACGTTGGCCAAATGGTGATGGTTTTGACTAGAAGAAGTCGTAGGTCTGTTTCCGATGGCTCTCTGAATGTCGTTTTCGCGAATTACATAGTTCAGTGAGCGTTTATCCTGATAGGATTCTGTGTCTTCTAAGAGTGATCTTAACTTAATTTAGCTTAAAGCATTTCTCTTCATGATCTCTGCCAGTTTATACGACCTTGAATTTAATTCCTTTTCCAAGTTGTACTCTTGATTAGCAGCCTACTCATAAATCTGCATACTTATCGATGTGGACTTCAAATTTTACATGAAATGAATCGCAGAGATAGCATGTAAATGAGAGCAGAGACAACACGCCATCCTGTTAAACCACAATTTTAGTACATTTTCTGTTAGAATGCTGCATATTTACGAGAATTGTTATCCCCACCCCTTCCCTTTTATATATTCTGTTCAAGTTTAATTTAACGTTTCTTTTTTGAAGTTCAAATCGTCAGTTGTTTCTTTTTCTTTTTTTTGCGATGGCGAGTGCAGTATATCAAATAATATGCTTCAGTTAAATCTGATTGAAATATTAGAAATCGTTTTGATAGATTTGCCCCACAGCTATTATTAGAGGCATAGTTCCTTTATATCTTTTGCAGAAGAGGTTTTTGTCCTCCCGATGGCAGTGTTTATTTTCCCATAAATATGTTTTTCAAAAACTTTTTGCAGACACTGGATAATATGGAATGATCGACCTATGATTTTGAAGTTCGAGGGCACTCTCGCTTTCTTTAAATATTTGTCCTGTAGAGCTTATGGTTGAATTCTTACTCTTCTCTAACTTTCACGGTCAAGGTAGTTGGCCTATATTTATTATGTATGCACTTTACTAGATATGCAGACACTTGTATATCTCACCTAATATTAGGGAGCGTATTTCATATTGTGTCCCCAGGTCTCTTTTCACTTGAAGGTATCTTGTTTGGATCCGACTTCTACCAATTAATTCTTTCTACTTTTGTAGTATATAAATTTCTTCTCGGCTGTTATGTTGTGGAATGCAACCTTGTCATCATTTCTGATCGGTTTCTGCCTTTTCGTAGATGTTGTTTTTCCTTTTTTACGCATTTTTTGTCTTTTCTTTTGTCTCATAAGGTTGCTATTGGAGTTTTTCCTCTTGTTGCAACTCAGACAATCTCAATTCTTTCGGATTTCTCACTGAATCCATAAATATTTATTACGTAAACAAATTTTGATGGGATGGTTTATTTCTTGTCGGCGTACTTTGTATCCGAAAACCTTTTCATCGATTCATTCTGAAACATTAATCGCATTGCATATTCTGAATGCCGGATTGTTATTCACATCGGTTGCCTCTTCTTCTGTTCAAGTTGACGGAGTCAGCCACTTTCTTTTTTTTTTCACTTAGAATTCTACAATTGCACGGAATAAAACATGTTGCGAATAGATATGAAGAAAATAATTTGGCGAAAGCATGAGTTGAGACATATACAAAGAGTTTTCAATGAATTGACTCATTAATAAAAAGATACCTGCACAACAAGGCTTAATTTTACAATTAGGCTTGACATTGGTGGTTTGCGGACTTATTTCAAATTGTTACCAAAAATACGTTTGTGACATTCCTCGTGATGTCAAGCATTTATGAGTAATTATTAGTACATTCCCCATTATTTGTATATCTATTCGCACATTAAATTAGTTGCCCAAAAGTGTCCACAGCATCAAAACATTTCGAGAAAGCAGTTTCCCGAAGAAAGAATGTTGCGGAAAGAGGATCGAAGCTCTGCGTTCAGCCGTCTCTATAGTTGTTCTAAAATGTTGTTTATTATTGTTGCATCTTGATTAGGCATAAAGGTGATAAATCCCATGTGAACGTTGCAGAAACGCGTCATTCAAGAAAGCCTCCATGCCACACTACCACGAGTAAAAGGCATTCTAGAGGCTTGGATTCTCCTCAAAAAGGATCAGACAGAAACAGGGTCGCTTCTTCGAGGAACGAGCATCCCGTGGAAGTAAGCGGCGAAGAGAGTATTTCAAACGATGAGAATGATCGTTACGGAACTCCACTCAGACTATACGCAGTGTCAAGTAGTGATGAGGATGAAGGTACTGTTTTCTTTTTTGTCTTAATCGTGATAGATTTATAATGGTATAGCCAAGTGTTAAATTTTTAGGTTCATCCGCTACTTTGGAGGTTGTGAGGGATCAAAACTTCAGTACATGAACCTAAGTCGTGTGGGCGATGGGCATCTTTAGCTTGGTAGTTTTCGAAGATATATATAAACCTACTTCCTCATTAATCGCACCATTGGTTATGTAGAGATGGATGAAGGATCGAGTAAGCAGCAGCTGCCCTCGATAATCAGCAGTA